>JAFMSR010000619.1:0-47976 GCA_022818135.1 Saxidomus purpurata | reverse complement strand
AAAAAAGATTGATTTGATCACAAGCAATGACTAAAAAACACTTTTTTCAAAAATGTCATATTTTCCAGTCTTTAATTGGTAATATAATCTTATCTTATTGCAAATGCTGACGTACTTGCACACCTTTGTTACCGCATAACTATTCTTCGATGTTGGTCGCACTTTTTGTTTTGAAATATAAGGAACATTTTGGAAGAGCTATAGATTGTTTCGAGTCATTCACTATTACATTACATTTCGATCATGGTCGGTTAAACCTACAATCTAAAGAGTACCAATCATTATTCCTCATAGTAATGGAAAGAAAGTTTTAAAAATACATTATTGTCCGTTTTCCCACCTATCTTTTACTGTATATAGAATATGAAACACCCTACTAGTAGACGGATTAAGTTTAAGTCTAAACGCAACGTATCAGCTAAAGTTTTGCATACAAGGATAAAATAAATCACACTATGCATATGTTCTTCAAAAAAAGCTGAGGGTACCGATACGGACACTTTGACAGTCTATCATTTTAGAATTCTTTATTTTTTGTGCGGGTTGATTATTTCATTTTGTAACTCTTTCAGACAAAGTGTACGAGATATATTCTGTCGGCTTTGCAGACCAATTTGGGTCCTAAATCTATATGTATGTTTGGTTATGAACCAAGTTAAGACAAAAAAAAAAACATTGACATTATAAAATGTCTCTTTTTTGTTTAGGAACAATCACCCAACCTGTACTCAGTGCTTTCAGTTTATCTATTTCACATTAATTTGTCTGCTTGTTAAATGTTAACGAAGATTGTTCATCGTAACACTGATACATGTGAGTACTTTCATTCAGTGCGCAACATTATTTCTTTTTAATGGCTTTTTAATACACTGCACTCGTTACTCGTATAAACATTTTGAAACATTTATTTGGTTTTTCTGTGTGTATGCGACAGCTCTCGGCAACCACTTGATATAAAATAAACTTTCAGCAAAGATAATATCGACAGTGTTTGTTATATCCTTTATGTATAAACTGTTACAGAGGTTCAAGGTCCCTCTGACAAATAAGGTTTAAACGTCTAAATTTGGTACTTTTACTTGCAGTTAACATAGCGGTACATTTTAGGTCACGTGGCTTTGCCATGGTTAGCTTTTAGGATGGATGATTGTCCGTCGTTCGTCGTCCGTCAAACGACATCTCCTCTGAAACCACTGCGCCAATATTGATGAAACTTTGTAGGGGTGTTTCGATTGCATAAAGCTTCACAAAAATTGTTTACAAAAATTCCATTGCATGCAGAACTTGGTAGCTATGGCAAAAATAGAAAAAAAACTTTTAACAATCTTCTTTCTGAAACTACAAAGCATAGAGCTTAGATATTCGGCATGTAGCATTGTCTAGTAGACCTACCAAGATTGTTCAAATAATGAGCCCGATCACTTGGTTTTACATAGGTTATATAGGAAAAAAATTTCTTCTTCACTAAAACAACAAAGCCTTGAGCTTAGATATTTGGCATGTAGCATTGTCTAGTACACCTCTACCAAGAATCGTCTTAATAAGATGAACACTTGACCAAACTTTCCAAAAAATATTTAAGGGTTCAAGGGATATTGAGCGGACACGAAAACGAATGACTCTAAGTGTGAACTTGACTCGAGGTAATGGGGCTTAAGCATGTGTTATGCATGTCGTCTTAATAAGATGAATATTTGACCCAAGTTTCATAAAATCGTTAAAGGGGTTAAAAAGATATGGAGGACATAATAACCAATGACCTCTATTTAAAATGTTACCTTGACCTTGAGAGTGCCAGGGTTGGGACGTAGGTTCTGGTAAATTAACATTGAATATGGATTCTGCATGTCGTCTTGATAAAATGAATATTTGACTTAAGTTCAAGTACTCGGAGGAGACCTGGTTTATGCAAAAACTTTTTTATTTCAAAGTCAACATTAAAACAAGCAGTAACTGGGCGGTTTAAAGTGTTCCACAGACATATGTTTTTAAATGTTAAATTACGTAACTTTTATTAACGCTTCATAAGATTATGACTTTATAGGTGTCAATCGTAAATTACGAAATATTCATTATTTTAGTAGTGAGCAGAGTAGCTTTATACATACAGCAACACTCACTACCATTCTTAAAGGAAAAGCACCTTGCTGGTAGAATTTGTTTACCATATGGCGCCTAAGTTTATTGCAAGGAATTGCTTACTACTTTAATAACCTGTTACTATGATTTTCCATCCAATAACAATTGACTGTGCTAAGTACAAGCTCAGCATATAGCGCGCGACTAATGATTGAACCTTATAAAATCGCTGACCAGTGATTAAAGAACGAGTAACATCAGGTGAAATAATCATGTACCCAGAGACAGGGGTTGGGAAAAACTACCATGTTAGAGGCATGTAGCAAAGGATCCATACCCGATGAAATAAATATGTATGGCCTAACACATGTTGTGACATAATTCAACTTTGATAGCTAGCATGTTTTAGTTAAGCTTGTAGTTGGCCTACACGTTGCATATTATCTCTCTGAACATATAAGACTTAGTCAATTCAAAGACAGAAAGATTGGACTTTAAGGTCAATGTCCCTCTAACGGTTGAAGGGACGAAATGCCCTATCAACTCTAATATAAGAGAGACAAGAGTACCTTTATCTGCGATTATCTGTATAAAGTGCATTTTTTTCTCTATCTTCTATATTAAGATATATGTATTCTAAGCTACCGTAGGGTTATGCTATTCTTTCACGGAAAAAGACACTGTTTAGGTCTCATGTTGGCCTTGCTTCTCTGTAAATGTTTGTATATCAAAATATGAATACAAAACTCTGCGTTAAACAAGTTTTATTTTAAATATGTCACGACTAAGAGAAATGTTTCATCTTTATCGGGAAAACATAACTATAATGTCTAAATCTACAAGTATGTGATATGGAGCACGACAACAACGTTGCTGCAGAAAAGTAGGGAGTATAGCTGACAATAATAAACATTGTGTACGAGACATACAAAAGACCGAAAGGCCGTTATATCCATCACCGAGACACCAGAGCCGCAAAAGAATAACTCCACTGACTTACCGAGAAAAAAATCTGTACCCGTGGCTAGTGCCTGAGGATATAGGATGGCGGGATATTCACATCAGATGGCCTCCATTTATTCGCTGACTCCTTTTATAAATCGATACATCATGAATCTGAATCTTCAAATAAGAAGTGACACTTGCATATCTCTCCTTAGAGAAAGAAAATAGATCATCTATCTATAATTCATCTGATGTCTACACTATTCTGAAAGATGTTTAAAGAAATTAATAGGATATAGGATGGCGGGATATTCACATCAGATGGCCTCATTTATTCGCTGACTCCTTTTATAAATCGATACATTATGAATCTGAATCTTCAAATAAGAAGTGACACTTGCATATCTCACCTTAGAGAAAGAAAATAGATCATCTATCTATAATTCATCTGATGTCTACACTATTCTGAAAGATGTTTAAAGAAATTAACAAAACAAGTAAAATTAATTACATAATCCGTGCGTGGATAACACCCCAATACAGCATCCGTGTATACCAAATTGACAAAATTATGAAATAATTTACGGTCAAAATTGGAAAATGTAAAGACTCCGTAGGTAAATAAGTGTAAAAATGCTAGGGTGCTGTGCTTCCTATAATAGTTTTACAGGCAATACTTTGTAAATACATATGTTTTCATTATGGGCAACATAACTGCAAATATACATGTAGGTCAGTAAAATGTTGTATCGAAGTGTTCTCAAAACCCAGGAGCTTTTGAAAATGCTCCATACATAGTCGGAAAAGGGCTCTCTAATGAACATATGGTTGGCTATATCACGATGACACAAATGTTGGAGTAATGTAGCAATACTTGATGTTATGGCTTTTCGCCCGAATCGACATTATATGTACCAAGGCGCCGTTTTTACGTACATAACACCACTTCTGATCATGTGATTCCTGGCATAGAAAATACCGGCCTTCCAGAATATTTCTTTAATTTTTATGTACCTAAATATTTAATAATAGCGTTTGAAAGATGACGTTCTACAGCTTACAAGTGTAAAAATAACTAACATCCAACGACAATTAAATTGAACATTTTTACGTTGTTGTTGAGCAAATCTAATACACATGTGCAAATGCTTAGATGGGTGTTTCATGTGTGTGTGACGTTCATGTCATTGGTATTGATATAACTTTGACTAATAAAACCCGTCTTGGTGTACAGAATTGTGTCCTTCGTGCCATAAAGGCATGTGTGCACATTTAACGAATTTAAAATAAAATAGTAAAATAAGACAGAGCTTGTAAGCCGTGGGTAATAAATGTTGTTTTTTTATCGTTAAAACTTAAAAAAGCATTTGTCACACCGATAAAATCGTAATAAATCATGATTGAAACGCTGTATTTGTCTGCTATTAACAATTTTCAGTGCAATAATTTTGTTTTTCATGACATAAAGAGAGGGGTTTCAGTTGCTGTAAGCAGCATTAATAATATAAGCACTAATCGTTGTAAATGCAAAAAAACGAGCAGTAACTGAGTACTGCTCCACAGAACAGTCTTCAGGTTTAAAATGGTAAATTACGTAACTTGTATTAACAATTCGTAAGATCATGAGTTTAAAAGTGCTCAACAGAAATATTTGTAGGATTAAATCGTAGATAACGTAACTTTTATTAACATTTCATAAGACATAGCGATCTGTATACATTTGTGTATATGACTGCAGTTGATTGTTGAACAGCTTCACTTTTGTTACAGCTCAACACAATACTTTGCAAATAAGGGTTAGAACTGCCCGTTCTCAGAATAAAGGACAGTCAATCCATTTACTAATTGTCACTATGTACTTGCATGAGCTTCAAGCAATATGTTTACAGCATGAATTCATTTTCGTATATGTTCTTTCAAAAACAACATTTTGACAGTGCTTCTGATTTAACCACGACTTGAGCATTCCAGATCAAGATTCCAATTAAGCACTATACCTTTGCATATGTATCAACACTTTACCCTCTGTTGTTGCCTGATATTCAGATGATTTACAAGCATTTAGCCCGGGTCGCAACTTTTGACGTTACGTCACTGTAAATAATGTAACTGCTTATGTAAAAGTCAGACTTTAAAGCATGGAATGAGAATATCTTACTTACAACAATTTCATAAGTTCCTAGTCGTGTTCGTCTAGACTGATCCTGCAAATGACATTGTACCAAAACAAGAATTTTCACGAACATGCATCAAACCACAAGAGATACACAATCCGACAGACGGACGAACATGCTATTAAGGTAAGCAACAGTTTTTTTTCTGGTTAAGTTATAATGAACATTTATGAGAAAACGAAGTAATATGTGATTAGGCAAATATAAATAAAATTTTTACCAAAGGTGCATTTTCAAGGCCGTTTAAACCAATAGTCCGCAAAATTAATCGTGAGTTGTCTAGTTCCAACTCTGTAACGTAGACGGCTGCAAATCTGGTATCTACTGCAAGTTTGTTCTTTCTTATACACTCAGACTGATTTAAACAAGAGCTGTTTGTAAAATATGTATATCCCCCTGATGCAAAAGTCGAACTATGCAAGGAACAGTTTTAAAGTGAAAGTCACTGTGAAATTCGCATAAGACCCCATAACCTGAAAATGAATAGGTGTCATCCACCGGTAATGACAAATTAAGAATGTGTATGAATTTTTCATATGCCCTTTAAACAAAAATTCAAACGCGCCTCAAATAAATAATTTCAAATCGCGTTAAAAATCAAAGATTTTTTGGAGGCCTTATAAAACATATAAGTCCCAGTGACCTTGACGTTTGACCTACTAACCTCAAAATCGATAGTGGTCATCTGCTGATCATGACCAACCTCCAAATCAAGTTCCAAGCGTTCTCAAGTTATCGTGCGGAAACCGTTTTACTATCCCGGGTCACTGTGACAATTGACCAACTGACCTCAAAATAAAAGGTGTCATTTGCTGGTCATGACCAACCTCCATATCAAGTTTCAAGATGCTAGACCAACGCGTTCTCTAAATATCGTCCGGAAACCATCCTATAATTCAGGTTCACTGTGACATTGACCTTTAACCTTGTTTAACTTTCTACTTACCCCAAAATCAATAGGGATCATATACTAGTTATGACAAATATCCACATCAAGTTCCAAGATTGAAGGCCCAAGTGTTCTCGCTTTGTCGTCCGAAAACTGTTTTACTATTCCGGGTCACTGTGACCTTGACCTGCTGACCTCAAAATCAATAGGGGTCCTCTACTGGTCATGACCAACCTCCAAATAAAGTTTCAAGATCCTAGACCAAAGTGTTCTCAAGTTATCGTCTGGAAACTTTTCTACAATTCCGGGTCACTGTGACATTTACCTTTGACCTTCTGATCTCAAAAACAACAGGGGTCATCTGCTGTTCATAACCAACCCCCCATCAAGTTTCAAGATCCTGGGCCCAAGCGTTCTTGAGAAATCATCCGGAAACAAGTTGGTAGACGGACGGACGGACGGACCGACCGACCGACCGACATCTACAAACCAATATACCCCTCTATTTCGAAGAGGGCATAAAAGATTACTCAATCACAATTTGGTCAATGGACAATTATGTCTCTAAAGTTGTAATTAAAGAACAGAATGTTACAGTTACAGAAATGTTTCTATTGAGTAGCTAGATATTAGAGTATATACTGCCATCGTACATGTACCTATCAAACGACAGGAATATATTTTGACTCGAAGACGTTTTTGGTAGAAAAAACAATATTTGATATTAAATCATGAACACAGGACGCGTAAATGATAAGCCAACGAATCAGGATATTTGCTGAATCTTTTAAAATTTAGGCGGCAACTATTATCAAGATCAATCCCCTTTGTCCCGAACTTATTTAATCTCAGTATGTAGAGTTTGATAAAACGATATTGCAAAAATAACTTAATTTATAAATTAATTTCTAGGAGGGAGAGTGCCGCTTTTCGCCTTTAATCTGTTACTTGTTAAAACATATTTATTTAAAATAAGATATCGATATCCTTCCATTCCACCAGGGTATGTGTGTAATCGTTCTTATACATAATGGCTTTCATCTGCAAAGACTCAAGAATATACAATATCTTTACCTCTGTAATTTATTGTGGCTCCTGATTGTAAAGTGTTTATAATTGCAAATTTATTACAGTACGGATATCTGATGTAGAACGAAACTGGTCTGCAAAATTAAACAATTTCGGAATATCAGACTTTATAACTGAACTTGCCAAACTTGTATATTGTGTTATCATGTTATTTACAAGAGCAGCTCTCTAAACCAAAATAAGAAGTAAGCCATGTAATCATAAGCAAAATGTACATTTCCTTAAGTTGTTTAGCACACACAAGAAAATTCAGACCTGTTTTTATCCTAAATGTGTCACCGCCTTTTGCTAGCTTGAAATTGTGAAATTTCTGTATAACATTATCAGTGGTTTTGTACTCAGCACCTCGGTCTTAATGTTCTGCTTTTCAAATAACCTAATATGCCCGTTACTCGTGTATGTGAAGACCTGACGAGATGCCGTGTATTTAATCTGTCAGAAATATGTAATGTATATATGAACGAAGTCAGGTGTATAAAAGTCGAAACATATGCACTGTATTAGAAAACAGGTCACTATCACTTTATATGTTTAATTAATCCCATTGCAAATGGATATATTGAACGTTGAAATAGTTTATTACGTATAGTACACGAAGTATCAGAACAGATTTGCTGTACATGGGACAATAATGTTTACAGATGATATTTATATAAGGGAGCTTACTTGTACAGTACCGCCAGCGTTTCACTTCCGCGCGTTCTCGATTACCGATTAACGGTTACCGCACCGTAAACGGTTCTCGTTTCAGTTTAGTTAAATCCGTGTAGCCAATCAGAATGACTCTAACCGTGAAACGTTTTTCGGGAACCGTGTAGCCAATCAAGAGGGCTGGATGGACCAGTTTATTCTACGGGTATTGTGCGGGCCTGATTATTTATTTTTAGAATATTGAAAGTGGTTAGACAACGACCTTTATACTATAGTCTTTGTTTGACGAGTTTCCGAGTGCGGTACGAAGCCTGTCGTTGAAACTAAATGTATGGGAAATTGACGATTACTTATATCTTTTGATACATGTACTAATAATTATTATGACAAAATCGATTTTAAAGTGCACATGATTATATTCGTGAACATTTTCGGTCCTCAAATAGGCCCGCAGAATTCCGCACAATAAACATTTAACGGAAGCTGCAAAAGATGGTGGCAGAAATGTTGCAAATCTGATCGTTTGATGTAAACAGGTGATTATTTGTTATGGTAAGCATAGATATTGTGTAAATGTTGTTACATAAATGTAATTGAAGTGGCGCTATGAGTTTAAAGGGTTGTCACTACGTAAATGTAGAGTACAAAGGAGATTTCCATTCATCAGTTCATCACAAAAACTGACAAGTCTGAAGTTAAAAAAAAACCCACTATATTAAACTGGTATTATCTTGTTCTTTATTCTGGTACAAAAAAATAAGCTGCATAATAGCATAATTATTTGGTCTTTCATAGCTATTCATAGCTTATGTTTATTGTGTTGCGTATTGTAGTTCTAGCTTCCATGACTTAGCATTGAATCCTACAAGTTTGTGCGGGTGTACCTACGAGTTTGTGTTTTTAAATATGATTTATGCCTTATTCCTATCGAATTCGTGTCTCCTATCGATTTCGTGGCTATAGAAATGACGCTCGTACCGAATCCGAAGTCGGTGCAAGTTTTCCGAAAGTATACACAAAGTTTGACAAACAAAGTTTAAGGGAAAAAAATTCGAAAAAAACAGGTAAAACCTTATTTTGTAATAAAACCTTATTCAATGTTGAAAGATCACTCTTTGTTCCACGTAAATGAAAATTGTCTATGCTTTTAGAATATATTTTTAACATTTGCCGACTTTTTTGGAGAGAAAACTTATTATGCGTCCATCTTGTTACGTCACTCAAATATCGCTTAAATCCCAGCAAACAATTTTTTCATTCGCTGGAAACCCAGTGTGCTATTTATAGACTTATCAATCCAAGCCACGAAATCGATGGAAAGCATCCACGTGATTATGACGGTGAAGGTCACAATGTAAAAGGTAACTCATTTAAAAAATAACAGTGTTTATTGTTCATTTTAGTTGTTTCAGAACTGAAGTTGTTTTCATTTTACATTCTTACCGAAAACATTTTTTGATTGCATAAAAACGCAATGCGCATGCGCAATTTTAGAAGTTAAGAGCCACGAAATCGTAGGAACAGGGCATACTGCTAAGTACTTGTAAAGCATGTGTCCGAATTCTATGCAAGTTTCTTCAGAGGTATTCCCGTGCACATAGAAGCAAAGATATTTGGCAAAAAAACGTGATATCGATAATGAAGAAGTACTTGTATTGTGTACAGTCGATAAGGTGACGAAACTAATTTGTTGACAAGAGTTTGTGTTAATTGTCACTATCATCTTAGGTAAATTGCCCAGAGGGTAGTAAGTGGTGATTCATTAACTTTTCAAATAGATGATAAGCGGATAATTAAATCATTCAGTCAAGTTTAACAAAATTCAAAGATTTGATGTTTTTGTAACAGCGCAAAAACAAATTTACACATCGATTGGCAGATGTCCATGCAATTATGCATTGATGTTGTGATAAATTATCGGAAACCTCTTGTGTTGTGATTGGATGAGTGCATAACAAGCAACGCTTTAAATGTATCAGCTTGCAGATCATGATGATTAGTGACGCATGTTTCCTCAAATTTTTGAAATGCAGGATTTCCTGCTAAAAACATATATCTACCAGTGAGTTGTCCAAAAACCCGGGGATTTTGCAAAAATCTGGTAATACTGTAAAGCTAGAAATCATTTCACTCGTTTTAAGTAAGCGAAATTCGCAACACAGTCGATCCGCAAACTTAATTAGTCGCAAAATCGTTACTTACAATGAAAAAGTTTCTAGCTTTTCATCTTAATTTTTGTTCACCTCGTCAATTTGCTAGTATCCGCGATATTGGTCAGTTTGTTGAATTTACAATTTTTTGAAGAGTTATCTCTGTTAGTTGTGCCTTAAAACAGGTACCGGACAGAACAATGTATGTTTTTAATTCCCATATTGTACATTGTAGGGCATTTAGGAAGTAGTAGACTGTTAAACGGTACAAAAACAAATTATATCTCAGACTTCGCGAAATTCGTCGGTCTGACGGACATGTCCGAAAGATTTCGATTCAGACCAAGCTTTTTTAATCCGGATACGGACCGACTGTCCGGCATAAATTCAATGTCGATATTTGGATCGCTTCGGTCAAAATGGTGTCCTTGTGATTCTATGAAGGAACAGAACCGGGAAAAATAGAAAAATGACTCCCCATGAACGCTCAGCCCAGAAAAACAGTATGAAAAAATGAGAGTTTAAAGAACATTTAAAAATTAACATGATTATTTTACTTAAAACTTTGCTTTTTTGATTTTCGGTCCAGCAGATTTGTATTCGGTCCGGCATCTGTTTGGACCTTGCAGGTCCGAATGTCCGGCTATTTTTTTAACTTTCGCGAAGTCTGATGTCTACTGTATTGAATAACTGAGATTACCAGGCCACTGTTACATCCACTGTTCAAGTGAGAAAAGTGTGACTAAGGGAGAGCCAATATCTGGACTATGAATGCATTGTTTGATATCGCACAATACAAGTGAGAAATTCATGCTTTCTGCTATTAATCCAATTGATATTATCATGAATTTTGAATTTAAAAAATGTTTTAATGACCGCAGTTAAAGGGGTCTCAAGAAAATGAGACTTATGAAAATGACTGTAACTTACTTTGTGCATCCATTGACTAGTTGTCACATTGTATGATAGATATTATTAGGTTAAACCGTACAATACGGAGATATATTTGGACGAGTACCAGCTACCAGCTATCTTGTATTGTTGTACAGGACAATGTTAAATAACCTTTTATTCTATTATATAGTTTAAATCAAAAATGATTCACTGAATATTGTATTTCTGTCTTTTCTGTATTTTCCCAGCTTAGTACGAATGCAAATATTATTTGTTCCTTCAATAAAAGATACCAGCGATAAATTTTGTGAAAATATCCAAGTCTTACAACATTGGCATGACCTGCACTTTTACCCCTTTGTGTTAACCAGCAAACAACAAATAATCCTGATATCAAGACGATTAAACTTGCCGTTAAAAGGGTCAGAACTCTTATATACTTCACCCGATTTTCATTTGGATCATTTTCACACGTTTTGGTCTTTATTGTATGTTTAACATGGGACTGTTGTACCGTCCAAATATGGGAAAAATACAGGATTTTTTTGTATGCATGTGCTACCAATATGGTAATATATTGTACAGTCACGTGTTGCAAATAAACGTTCACGATTGGATATATAAAAAAGATATAGAATAAACGATCGTAATTCGTCTGATTGAAATTTATGACATTTTGAATGCTTACTTTAGAATGAAAATACATATACAAATTCATTAATTCCGTGCACGATTACAGCTCACAGTCGTACCGTGATGTAATATAAAAGACAAGAAATGCGGCAATGCCGCCAAACCAGATTTTCAACAGCGCCTGTAGAAATTCTAGAATTTAATAATACATTTATTAAAAAAAAACAAGTTACAAAGTAGACATGAAATAATATATCATATCTTTTTTAAATTACCTCCAAAGATGATATGACCTTTGACTGCCAAATCAAGTTAAAATCATGTAAACAGGATTTTCAATGTTAATGTCACTGTGACCTTGACCTTGGAGCCAGCCATGCGGAACATGCGTTCTGCACGTCATCTTGATGTGGTAAACATTTGTCTGAAGTTTCATCAAAATTCTTCAAAGGGTTGAAGAGTTACAGAGCGGACAGGATTTTCAATGTTAATGTCACTGTGACCTTGACCTTGGAGCCAGCCATGCGGAACATGCGTTCTGCACGTCATCTTGATGTGGTAAACATTTGTCTGAAGTTTCATCAAAATTCTTCAAAGGGTTGAAGAGTTACAGAGCGGACACAATTTCGTTTGACGCCCGCCCATCCGCCCATCCGCCCATCCGCCCGCCATACCCCAATCTAATAACCAGGATTTTCAAAATTGAAAACCTGGTTAATAAGTGATAAATCAACTTTTGTTGTGAACTTGAAATCAGCTTCAAATTGCCAAAGTTGATATTGATGCAATAGACTGCGATATCTGCTCACTGTGTATTAAAATTAAGCATTAGAAAAGGATTTTGCTATTTAATATTCACGGAGTTCGTGATACCGATGGAACGCGAGCATTAATTAATTTTTTTGCAGTCGTGTAAATGTACGGTGTCCATACAATGCGAATAAATGGAGCCGAGAACAATTCTAGGTTTACAGTAAATCAATCTTTTATGGCATATGATATATGATGAAACTTGCCTTCAAAATTATTTTTTCTCTTTATCATAATTATGAAAGTCTGACAACCAGGAGTGTTGACACCCCTAAGTTCCATAGTGATGTATTCAGCATAGCTGTGTCGCCAACCATCAGTGTCCTATGATGTAGTTTTTTTACAACAGTCATTCTATGTTACACAGTCATGTTTTATGATGTAATGTCATTGAAGAAAATGCAAAATATTATTTGATTAAATTCTTTTTTAAATTGTTTACTTATGTAATGAAATGTAAATTAAATTTCTGTCCACCATTCATGGAACTCTCAGCCTAAGAGTTAATCTTTATTTTTGTTTCATTGAATCAAATGATAAGTTACTAATCCACCAACAATTTTTGACAGTGGCGTCATTTTGTCAACAAACTATAAATAAGCATGGTATATCCCAAAACGAATGTATACTTATGACAGATAGAAATGTGTCCCTATCAATTGAGATGTTCAAAGTAAGGTATGGCCCAGTGGATATGCTGTCTGTTTGACACGCAGGCGATGCTAGTTCGAAACTTGTGGTCGGCGAGATATATATATGTTGTGGGTTTTTTTGGGGGGGGTGGGGGCAAATTTATATACATGTAGTTGGAAAGGCCTGTTAATATTTACTTTCTTTTTTGGGGAAAATTGTTTTAATATATGTTTTTTTTTCTGTTCTATTTTTATCAATCGTTGTTTTCTCGTTCTTCTTCAACGGCAGTTACAATTAAGAAACGTGTTCATAGCCATTTTAGTTATTTTATGTGAAGTGAAAGGACAAGCGTTTTCTACACAGTTTATTATGTATGCCTTCTTCTTGAAGCACGAGAAAATCAAGATAAGGATACAATTGAAAAAAAATACCGTGCAGGAAAAAGGTTCTGCTGGCAGGTTTCGAACTCGGTACCTTTCGGTTACTACCACAGCGCCTTTATCCCGTGGGCTACGTTTTCATGCAGACTATATGTAAGAAAACAGGATCATAATCTAATGTAATATAAAGGTAAATATTGGAAACATAAACACAATTGGAAAGTGTAAACACAATATGACGTCACTGTCAGGTATTCCTGGTGGATTAGTACTTTAGTTGAAGACTTTCGATGAATATTTTTTACAGTTGAGCCCTACTTTGCCCAAGAAAGGAACGTGCCTAGGTGTACTAAGTTCATTTTCTATCAGGGAGCCCCAGTTGCATGTTGTGGTAGTAACTGATTATAAAACCCAGTATTTTCAGTTAGTCTTTACAATCATTTTGACATCATAATTATGTTTTGTCTGCATTCTTCAAGATGCTGCAGCCAAAAATACCTTTCGGAGCCTCAAAGTGAAAATGGTAGCCACACATTAGATTGAAACAAAATCAATTATACATTATTTCGGAATATTCCAGGCGTTTAAAATGGCCCAAAAATTTATAGTCCCTGGAGCACTTTGTATTTCAAATTACTTGTAGCCTTTACATTATAAAGAGCAATCCCTTACCGGTGAAACTGGCAATTATTTGTATGAAAAACATTCCTTACATTGCTTTTTATTTGTAAATCAAAAGAACTGCATTACATTATATTAAGTCTTGTACATGTATAGCGCATTATTTTTTACGGTGATATTGCAAAAAATAAAAGTGTTCTGAGAATGTGTTAAGTGAGGTTACAGTGGCAAAGGAATGAAAGTAAAGTATACATCAAACACTGTTCTATCATTCATTATTCTACCTGTAAATTCATTTTTCTATAGAAGACAATGAAGAGTATTCAATGTGCTCCTGGGACTTAAAAATTTTGTCATGGATTGTCATCAGAATTTTCCTTTTTACCATGGTTAGGGATGTTGCAGAAAATGCCATAGATTAATATTATATCACATAAGAATTCTGCTTACTATACCCCCGTAACAAAGAAGTTGGAAGTGATTCCATTATTTCCAGCTTATATATGCATGACAATTATTTGTATGGGGATTGTTACTCAGTTTGTTAAAATTTCAAGTTTTACATATTCCTTTTCAGACCTCCTTGAATACGGGTGAATATGACGTCATTTCTGTGGAAAATCCTCGGCCTAGAAGCTGCCAAGTCAAATTAGGTAAAGGTAGTAATTAATTTTTCTCAGCTTTTGTTAAAAACTTTCAAACGAAAATATTAGGGGTTTCTGTCCGGGCAGAATGATCATGATCTGTGCTGGAAACAAAGGCGGGAACACTTTCTACCAGAGTGGTATTAAACGGTTAAATGATGTTTCTTATGCACCTAATGCAGTGATAAATGTAACTTTCTGAAAGTTTTTGATGCTTCAGATTATCTCAATTATTATCATGTTAGTAAAACAAATAAAAAAAAACTTTTAAATTTTTTTTGTTATATGGTGAAAGGAAACATGTAAATTTAATGTATATTATTAGCTTCATTTCACAATGTTTCACACTTAGTCTAATAACTACATGCTTATTACTACATGTACATCCCTTATTTTCACTATTAAAGTTTTGTTTCTAAAATTTGAATGTAGGGTGGTTTTTTTTTAGCTTTTTAAAATATTTTTTCAAATTGTCAAGCACCTAGCTCACATATAAACAAACCAAATACTATTTATCTGTTGCTGACTGGCAGTTTCTAGATGTACATTTACTAGAATTCCCAAGAAAAATAAATAAAACAAGTGGATGCTTGTACAGTAGTTGGTATGTTGCTCTAGATTAGTGTGACAGACAGTATGATAATCCCCTGAGGGGCAATTAAAATTTGGCCACCTGCTGATTAATGACCAGTATTGTCATAAAATTGTGCAGTACATGCCATTGTAGGAAACCACCATTTCATTGTGTTCTTTTTTAACACATGGCCTTTAATACATTTAATGGAAGGTGTAATTTATTCCCAATATCATTTAGATGAAGACAATGGTATATATTTATTTTGATTTTACAAGTTATAAAGTTCAGATTGACCATAATACATGAATGTCTAGAACAATGCTTACTTTTAAAAATAATGTGAGAAATAACTCTCATGAATTGTCTGTTATTAGCAGACAAAATTGAAATAACTTTAAAACCACACTGGTATAATATTAGCAAGTATATGTGTCCTTTTAGACAAAAAAATCACTTGATTTATTATATAAAAAAAATGTATATGAAATCTGACTTTTTATATATTTGGCATATGAAATTGTCCTTTCAAAGAAAAGTACATACTAGTTATTTAGCCTACACCAATTTTATCATGAAAACATGAGTATAATTCATTTTTATTTTGTTCCTCTGTTTTATAAAGGTCCTGTTGTTGAAATATGAGACCTTTAAATTCTTATTGTTGCACTTTAAAAATTAGTGATTGCCCCAGGCAGTATTGAAATCCTTATCAGTATGTTATGTAAGATTGCATAACTTATAAACTACAGTATCACAAAGCAAGGTAGTGTAGATCCAGATGTTTCTGTCATATAGCACTGACTCAAAGCATAGTTGAACCGTTTTATTAAAAAATTAAATCCAACAAAATTATAGCACTATTGAAAGAAGGGAGTGTCTCTGATTTTTTTTTGCCGAATCTGAGAAAGCAGTGGAAATTGTGCTTAATAGCTTATACTTGGCTTTTTACCTGAGACACTGTGTCTTTGTACACATTTTTATCTTAATAATGTTATCATAGTTTTGAACCTTTACTCTGCTGGTAGCAAATTATTCTGCTTTTCTATGCAAATTGAATGATTTTTAGAATATATAGACATACTGATATTCTTTATTTTTTTGTAGAAATCATGCCTATGAGTATGATGAGAATAAGTGTCACAAGCAGGAAGTTCAAAACACCAACATATGAAAACTGTAGGAAAACAGTCAACCCTTGCAGTGTGAAAAATGATGTTTTTTGTGATGATCCCTCAACCTGTAAAGAGTTAAGAAGTTGGAAATTCTGAATTGAAGATTTTGTTGGAACTTACACTTCAGGAAGGATGTTTTATTTCAGTAGCAATTATTTGTAAAAGTAGAGAGATTCAAGAAGACATAAATAGAGCAAAACACCCAAGATAAAACAAACAAAAATGCTGGAGTAGAAATGTACGATGACGGTAATAATGGGGAAATGCACTACACCTACAAAGAGCGACTTAGCGTCATTTTTGTACTCATAGATATAATGCAAGGTTTTGTGCTGATTTGGTGATTAGTATCAGTATTATTACGGATAATTGCTGGAATAATTAACTTCGAGAAGTGGAGTAATAACTTTGGGTAACCCGATCAGTTTGTCACATGCAGTCAAACTTATGAACACAGCGGCTCAATCATATGTCAATGGAAACCACAAAATTGGCTGTTGTTAACAGGTGACTTTTGTTCGGAGATGTAGACAGTTGATATAGTTTCATCATACTAAACATTGTTTATCAAATCGAGTTTTATTATCAATTAATTGCCAGATAAACTGCGTGTTTTTCAGTTTAATTGTAATAAATCAAACAATTAACTTAAAGCTGCTCGCTCTAAGATTTTGGTAAAATAATAAATTTCTTCAAACTGCATGAACTGTATGTAAATAATGTATTTTTGAACATTATGGTGTTATAAAAAGACTCCAGTATAAATTCATGTCACGTACATCTCTAAATTTTGAAAAATACCCTACCATTATAGTGTAGCGGTGCCTTGTAACCAACATTTTCAATCGATTTCTGCAAATTCCTACCTAGATCTTTGCTTATTTTTTTATCCTAGGCTTTAGTTTTATACTGATGAATAAAAATGTCAACTTTTTTGAAAAATACCTTTTTTAACGGTAACTGAGAGCGAGCAGCTTTAACGTGAATGCATTAATAAGCTGAAATAAACAATTATTTAGTTGCACAATGTAAAATGCAACTCCAAATTGTGAAGATATTCTACATCAGATAAACAATCAAGCAATTAAAAGAGCCGATTTTCAGTAATTACCAGACAGTTTCATCTGATTAATTGCATGTGTTTGCTTCAGATGTGAAGGTGACAATTAAATGTTAGAACCTCTTCTAATTATCAAAAGCATCTTAATTTATTGCGCCCGTCTTTTGAGGTGCAAACAACTTTACAAGAAACAAAAGCCAGCTGTTAAAATTTCAGTGGGCGTTCGCATCACAGTCCCGATTACAGGATGCTTTTTCACTGGCCACTGACCGCGGACGGCAGGTGACTGCTGTTCCCAGTCTTTGAAAGAGCAAATTTGGATGGGGGATATTCTGACTGGCTGTTGTCAGAAGGTGACCTCTAGTTAAAGGTGACCTTTTGCACAAGTTTGACTGTATTGTCAAATTAGAATATTGATTAGATACTGATTTTTAATGAAGACAACAGAAAAAGTGTAAAATTTAGGGCAGTTGTATGTAAAGATTTAAATTTTTATTGTGCCTGCCTGCAGTGAGCCTGATATAGTTGTAACTTTTGGCGGTTCGTTGTATATGCTTGCGTCCGTCCGTCCGATTTTGTCCGGACCATATCTTTTTCATGCATGAAGGGATTTTGATGTTACATGGCACAAATGTTCCCATCATGAGAGGGAGTGTCATGCGCAAGAACCAGGTCCCTAGGTCTAAGGTGAAGGTCACACTTGGAGGTTAAAGGTCAAATTCAAGAATGACTGTCCGGAGCATATCTTTTTCATGCATGGAGGGATTTAATTTAACTTGGCACAAATGTTCACCATCATCAGACGGAGTGTCATGCGCAAGAACCAGGTCCCTAAGTCTAAGGTCAAGGTCACACTCAGAGGTTAAAGTTCAAAGTCAAGAATATCTTAAGTTGTCTGGAGCATTTCTTCTTCATGCATAGAGGGATTTTGATGTTACTTTGTACAAATGTTCACCACCATGGGCTTCCCTTGTTTTTAGAATTACTTCCCTTTGTTGTTACTATAAATAGCTTATATTGTAACTTTTTTATTACTGGCCGTAGAGAAAAATCGAGACCACTTTTCTGTGGCACAATATGCATGTTACATCCAATATTTAGGTATATTTTGACCCATCTCTGCTTGGTTAGGAGTTAGCCATTTTGATATATGGTGAGCTCGACATGTTGCACGTGGGCATCTGGTTTAAATAGTTCACTAGAAACACTTGACAATGATGCCCAATACATGAGATAAATTTCCAAGTATTTGCAGTGGAAATGGTGATGAAATGTTAGCTGTGAATTTAATATCAAATGGTCAGAATATGCTTTGAAATTTTGAAAGAGAATATAATGTCGGTCAGTCCGTCACATAAACTTAATGTTGGCTATAACTTTGCCATTTCTTAATATTTCTTTATCAAACTTCCCAATTGTATTGCTTATGATGAAAAAGTCGTCATGCCACCAGATTTTGTAGGTAAAGGTCATATTTGACAAAGTTATGCCCCTTTTTGTGCCTAGATTTTGTCACCAAAACTTAATGTTGGCTATAACTTTGCCATTTCTTAAGATTTCTTCATCGTACTTTCAAATTGCATTGCTAATGACATAAGGGTTGTAATGTACTCAAATTTTGTATGTCTAGGTCATCTTTGACAGAGTTATGCCCCTTTTGTACTTTTTTGATTGTGTCACGAAAACCTAACATTGGCTATAACCTGATAACTTTGACATTTCTTATAGCTGCTTGCTCTCAGTTACTGTTGATTTTTTTTTTAAAGATTGACACTTTATTCATTAGAATAAACTGAAAGACTGTCCAGAATCAAAATATAAGCAAGAATCTAGGAAGAAATTGATGTAAAATGTTGGTTACATGGAACTGCCACTAATCATGTTTATATTGAAATTTCAAAAGCGTTTGCTTATATTTGAAATTTAGAGATATACCTGACTCAAATTTATGCTGGAGCCTTTTTATATGACCATATGTTCTAAAATACGTTATTTACATGCAGTTTTGAGATCTTTGTTTTTTAACCAAAATCTGAGAGCGAGCATTTTTAACATCAAATTTTCAAATTGTATTGTTAATGACAAAAAGAACGTGATGCCACAAAATTAGTAAGGTCACAGTAATAGGTTACAGAGTTATGTCCTTTTTTGTACTTAGATTTTGTCACAAAATTATTGGTTATTTTGACAAAGTGTAAGAGGGCGACACAAGTGTTCTTTTCAACACCAATCTTAGTTTATAGTTAATACAATCATGTACTTTCCAGACGCATCAGCTGAAATGTTGATGATCTTATAAATCATAAAGAAGAACATGATTGTTGTTGTTGTTGAAGCTTCTCTTATAGTTATCAATTCAAAGTCTTGTGTGATACAGGGCACATATATCAGTAACCACTTGAAGTATTAATTTAAAACTTTGTTGTAGTGTTCAGGGTTACTCTTGACTTAATATCTTGCTCTTTACGGTCATTCTTTGCACTTTGATAATACACAGATTCTTGTCTTTGCCTTTTACTGCCCAAACATTTTATTTATTGGTAAACACTGAGAAAAGTTGAGCTAGCTGTCTTATGGACAGCTCTTGTGATGCATTAAAATAAGTTATGCTAACTTTATATATTATATTTATACAATAATAGCATGATGTTACTTTATTATTATACCCCCGAAACGAAGTTTTAGGGGGTATATAGGAGTCACCCGGTGGTTGGTCGGTCGGGTGGGCAGGCGGTCTGTTGCATTTTCCTTGTCTGGAGCATAACTTGAAAACTACTAGTTGGAATTGAATACAACTTCATACAATGGTCAAGCACATTGAGAGGAAGTGCATTGTACAAGAACCATAACTCTATCTTGACTAATTACAGAGATATTGCCCTTTGTTACTTTTCCTTGTCTGGAGCATAACTTGAAAACTACTTGTTTGAATTCAGTACAACTTCATACAATGGTCAAACACAGTGAGAGGAAGTGCAGTGCACAGGAACCATTAGTCTATCTTGACTACAGAGTTATTGCCCTTGTTTTTTTCCTTGTTTGGAGCATTGCTTGAAAACTACTGGTTGGAATTCAATACAACTTCATACAATTACAAGTCAAGTACATTGAGAGGAAGTGCAGTGCACAAGAACCATTACTCTATCTGTTCTCATTTAAGAGCATAACTTGAAAACTACAGGTTTGAATTCAATACAACTTCATAAAGTGGTCCAGCACAATTAGAGGAAGTGCAGTGTACAAGAACCATTACTCTATCCTGACAAATTACAGAATTATTGCCAAGAACAATATCTCTATTTTAGTTTTTTTGCAAGGTATACTGTTACTACGAATTTCCTCAGGTTATAAACAGTCTTCTTTCGGGGGTATTAATAACATTTAGTGATAGGTCTAGTTTTTATGGGTATGGTCCAGATACAATGAGAGTCCTGGCACTACAGACATTACTGGTTCTTTTACAACAGAACATGCAGCCCCGGGTTAACATCTTCATCCGCAAGATAACTAATAGTATTAATGTCAGTGATGGAGCCGGAGATCAATCTGGTGAATTGTGGCTTACTAGTACAGTGTGTTATATGATTGAATTATGGATCCAAATATAAAGATCAGTTAAAAGAAGTGTGATATTACATTGAACATGAATATGAAGCTTGGTTTTACAGTGTGATGTCAATGATCAGTACAATTACCAGGGTAAGTGATACATACACCTGGAAAACATTAATACCATCATACCTTGAAATTAACTGATTTTGTTACAAGAGAAGAGTACAGTAGGTAAATGTGTTGATAAGAATTATAAACTTGCAACAAATGCAATACTGTACTGATTCTTTTACTGAAATATTTTGGTGGTGCAGTGGTTTACGCTCTGGAATACCAATCTGGAAGTCCCTGGTTTGAATACCATCCAGGGCACTAGAAGTTTCAGTGTTTTATACCACATAGAGATGAACTGGTTTGAAACAGAAAGTCTCGCATGTATCGGTACAATACATTGGACACACAAAAAACCAAGGGGACTATTTGTAAAAGAGCTAGGATCTAGTACCTAGATTCCCTGTCATTTGCATCTGTCTTTTAAACCTGAATCTGAGGGAAGTCTTCGTAGTTCATGTACACCCAGGACAGGGTTCATATAGTACTGTACAGACTCTGCCCGGGGAAAATCCTAGGGTTGACCGGTGACTAGAACAATCTAAATGAAGTTTTAACTTTATCACTTTTTATTTATTTCCAAAATTACATTCTAACACAAGCGGCTGATTTTCCTATATAAACAAATAGGGAAAAGCCAAATTTTAATTAACGATAAAAATTCAGCATATTTTTCCAAGGACAATGTGCGGTAAATGACGTGACATATGTAAACAAGTGTGTCCAATCGTATTTTGCGTTTCATGGATACAATGAAGTTATACTACACGTTAAATAAAGTTTGGGATAAGTTTCAAAGAAAGTTGTTTGGATGCGAAACATACTACGCAACCAAAGTCCTGACTATATTTTATTCAACGATAAAATACTGGGAGATATTTATTATTCGGGGTAGATTGCCTTCTCCGACATGGTCGTTGACCGGTCAGAGAGTCGAGCGTTCCCCTAAAACAGCACTCGGGGAAGGTTCCCTTCTCGGAGATGGTCGTTCGCCGGCCAAAGAGGCGAGCTTTCCCCTCTTTCGGCGCTGGGGAAAGGTTCCCTTCTCAGAGACGGCCCTCGGCCGGCCAGACAGGGTACCTTTCGCCTGTCACAGAGTGCTCGGGGTAGATTGCCTGAGATGAAGAATAATTTAGAACTATAAGCAACTTGCTATCGTTACTTTTAGGCCCATTGATAGCCATGAGAGGTACCAGTTTATTGCAGAAATACTTTGCATGATTCTGGTCATTCACTTGATTTCAAATTTATTTGGCATTCAAATGTTTGTAGAATATCAGTTAAATCAGGAATGTTATATACTGGATCCCTTGTTACAGGGAATATTTGCAGTGAGTTACAGCTAAAGCTAAGTGAGTAAGTGACTAATGCATGAGGCAATAAAGTGATTACTGGCTGAAGTTATTTAGCTAAGTGTGACACAATATTATTGCTTATACTTTAGTTTTTATCATTCTTTATTACATCATAATCATAATGAATAATTTCCGCCCATCACCAGTACAGCTCCTCAACCCCTTTTCTTAGGCCTAGCGTAACTGGTCATGATAGTATCTATTTAATTGTAACATTTTAATTTATTTAAGATTTTGATGAAACTTCAAGTGTATAAAACCAAAAATGTAGATATGAAGTGTAAACTGACTTAAAAATTAAACATTTCCGAAATTTGGAAATTTAAACATTTTTTTATTAAATCAAATGTACTATAGTGTGACCAGTCATTTTCTTAGTTAGAACATTTCCGAAACGATGGTCACTATTTCGACCGAATTTATTGGACGGTAAAGCCTTGAGAACAATGTAAACGAATGGTGAAAGTTTTACTGATTATGCCCTAAAATGGCGAGGAAAATATATATGCGCATGCGTAATGTCGTTTTCTCGTTTCACGCGGCGCATGCGCAAATGTAAATTCACGTTTCACGGTACGCATGCGCAGAAGGGAATTCTCGTTTAACGGTTACACGGTTAAACGATTACCGCATGGTAAACGAACGAAAAACGGTTATTTTCCCGAAAACGCGGAAGTTAAACGCAGGCGGTACTGTACATTACTTTTGCAGAGCCTCTGAAGTGGTTTATTTTTCTTGGTTTTTAGTTCTTGTTCTTCAATAAAATTGGTTATGCCACCCCTACAACTGTGTAATGTAAAAAACATTCTTACGTCGCAACCACATTGTTTGGTTCTATATTGTATCAATATGTGATAAATATTTTAATATTTATTTAAACAGAACATTTGGTCAACACAATAAGATAGATATTTGTTTCAATTACTTTAAAAATGGTATTTAGTATAAATGTATGACTATTTTAACATTTTGAATTCCCTTTATCGTTTGATATAGTATTTTGTGAAATATATAGTCTTCCTCCATTTACATTACAAGACAAATAAAAGTTATACCGTTACACTCACCTACTTGCAAAAGTTCATTAAAGGTTTCCAATGCTTCCGTCCGTCGTTTTAACTACACATAAGAAAGGAAAGTCATTGCTTTAGCTTAATATTTCAAAAAAGGGTTAAGGCTGATAAATTTAGAACACACATGGCAAACTGTGTGATAGCATGTATAGATCAGATAAAGTTTGGTGTATGGATGGAGATAATTGGTATACTTACGATAATGTTTCGACTTTTTAAGTGTAAACATTATCTTACGGTTATCTATTTAATCATTCATTCAGTTGTCATTGTTCTGTTATATTGCCTGACTTGTATTTCTGACAAACAATTTCAGGAAAAAATGTCTCGTGACTAGAAGAAGTACAAATAATTACTTGGTGAATTTCCTATTCGGTCCTGATGTACATTGTTTACACCAAATTAAAGGATGAATGTCTTGGTGTTTACTGATTACTGTATTATTTCAAAAAAAGCGACACGTGCAAGTAATGGAAATGTTATAGACAGCTTGTAATCCGAGAACCCCTTGAATGATGCTCTTCAAATATTTACCAAAATTCAAGGGGATATACTGGAGTCACCCTGTCCACCATAGGCCAGAAATCAATGACACTTTATAGGAGTGATCGATACCAAGCCTATGTATTAACGTATTTTCATGTTGTAGCTAACAATAGGCTGAAACATGTTATATAATTAAGACTTTGGCAAGAATGAAGTGCCACTTTTGCAAGAATGCAGAGATATATAAACATTAAATTTTTAACTGTTTTCAGCAAAACAGAAAAAAGACCATCCAGGTCTTTTTAAGTTTCTATATACTTTGTAAATTATTTTACAATGGTCTCTAGAAATTTGAGAAAACATTGCTTGCCAATCATCATGCTTTGATGGCATATTTTAAGTTATATGTTGACTTTTGAAAATTTTAACACGTCTTTTTCTTTTATATTGTATCTTATAGCATATCACTTGATTATAATGCATTAAATGCCATTTTGAAGGAAACTGACTTCTACAAAATAGTTTGAAGAATTCCAATACCTTTTTCTGATTACATTGTTAAGCTAAACTTATATTTGCAGCCAGTGCAGCATACCCTTTTAGTGATTTAACGTAGGATTTCACTAGAGATCTACTATCACAACTTTGATCAATTTGTTGCACCAATACTCGTAATCAATGGCAACTGTGTAACCCGCTGCCAAAGCAGTAATTCTGCGCAACCTTTAATTTGGAAACGCATAATACAAATGCTGCAAGCTGGTCATTGTGTATGCGCAAACATGGCATTTGTGAGCTCTTAACGAGTGACGACTCCACGGAATGATTAACAACCTCGGATAAGTTTTACTTAACCGAAAATTGTAAACGTAACCGGAGAATTGCTAGTGCTACTTCATCGAGATTGACCTATTTTACTTTTGCAGTAAGAATAATTAATGTAGTTTCTAAGCATCAGGACATATTGCAAAATTCACTTCGAAAGTAACTTGCAGAGCTAACACGCATCTGTTCCGTCTACGCTTTGTCCGTGAATTACATCTCACCATCCTTGGGTTAAATGTATGCGAACAACCAAGTTTGTTTTCGCAATTTGCCCAACAGACAAGAACTAAACACTGTCATTGTGTAACTATCCCTCGTTCTGTAAAACGAGATTTTGAATGACTGGTCTATGTGCATATAATCATGTCTAACGGACCAGTAAGTGAGACAAGTAATGATCGTATACAGTGGGTAAGGTTCACCATTTAAGGTAGTAAGAAGTGACTGGGTACCTGCCGGGACAAGTTAACGATAGTTGTATTCACTGTGTTGACAGAATTTTGGTCAGTATGCAGGGACAATTGTATTTCTCCCTAGACGAGAATGTGACATCCAATGTGCTGTGATTCTCTTCTTCAGCTTATTGCATCGATAATCTGTCGTCAGAATTACAGTTAATGCCAACACTCTATATATTTAGAAATCATGGGAACACAATGTAGGTGTTACTTTGAATCGCTCTTTTACCAGACAGCGCCAGGGAGTACAAATAAAATCATGGCCCTCCAATACCGATATGAACACTAAAAGTCGTGAGGATGTTTTCTGTCTTCAATTTTAAGACAGTTATAATGGACACCCTTTTGATCAAACTGACATCTGTGAGCAGCAGACAGTGGAAGTGTCTTCTACGTAGTCATAATAACAGTCGGGAAGAGACCCAGTGTTTTATTGTTGTATATATGGAGGTAACGTAATTCGCTAGACAGCAGTT
Source organism: Saxidomus purpurata (assembly GCA_022818135.1). NCBI lineage: Eukaryota > Metazoa > Mollusca > Bivalvia > Venerida > Veneridae > Saxidomus > Saxidomus purpurata. The sequence continues at coordinate 22,239 of JAFMSR010000619.1, read as the reverse complement.
TATATTGAAAACAAACACCAATTTTTATATTTGTTTAATTTTCACAGCACACAATGACACAATGATATCGGTTCACATTCTAATCATTATGAATTATCTTTTAAGTGATATTACCGTTCAAAGCGACCATCATAATTGTAACATAGACATTAATCAATTATTTATACCACATTGTCATATTCATAACAATACATACGAATCTTTGTTACAGTTTTTTTCCCAGTGAACGTATAAGGAATATGTATGTCTTTTCTGTAAGGTATATGTTTATTTATGTTTGTCAATAAGAGAAATATTTCAGTACAACTCATTTCTTACATGCTTCAAAGCTGTATCTACTGTTTAAAGCTTCTTTCTTCACTATATTTCAATAATATGGCCATTTGGAAGGGTAATGAAACTTTCGAAGTTCTTTCTAGAGATAAAATCAAACTAAATGTTTCTCCGCTGCAAAGTAATCAGAATGTACCTGTGTTTCAGTTTATTTTCTCTTTCATCAAAAATGTGAGAAACATGCTTAGCTTACTAATATACTGCCATGTTAAATCTACATTCGTGCTTATTTTTCAAGTTTTAATTTCAGTAAAACCTATAGAAGCGCATGTTATAATGAGTGAAACATGATCGAATAAACGTAATAAAATGTGAATATAAAAAGAAACGATCCAGACATCGATATACTAGTATCTCATCACTGGGTGCATTTCTTACCTAACCAACAAAAAGCTATACAACAACCACAAAACTATAATACAAAGTGCTAGAGGGAGTAGACAGTGATTCCTCGGACTGCATATTATCACTTTGAATCTGACAAGCAATCTTTGAAATTATTTCCATGTTCATAGTAACAACACTATCTTCTGTAAATATTAGTATAAACGCGATCATACTCTTGCGTTACGAAACTTATGGTCACGTGGACGTTTCATTGCGTTAACATTGGATTAAACGTTCTACCATGATGTGATAGTCCTATGTTTTATGGTGTATTTGCATTATTTTTGACCATTTATTATAATTCTGTCTGTAGGTCTGGTGATTGGTGGATTGTTGCATTTGATTATATTTTTGTATTACTTTTCTTATTTTACATTAAATGTGTTATATCTTAGCTATTGCTAAATGCCTTTCTCCATACCGTATGACACAGATGTAAACAAACATTAATTTTGGCTATGCTAACTTAAAACCGTTTTATCTGATTCACACAATTTTTTCTTCAGCCTCTGGAAAATTATTGCTGTCACATGCTCAAATATTGACGGTATTCTCATACTAATTGAGGAAAGGTCATCTCACCTAAAGCACTGACAGACAATGAACAGAATCTGATATATCTTAACATTTATCACGTAAATTTTATTCATCAACATACAAGATGATCTTTGTTTAATACATATTAAATCTGTTTTCCTAAAGAGGCCTTCCTACCCCTGCCTTGTGAGGAATTATATAAACCTTATTAATGTAGTATCTTGTAAAAGGCTTGTTATATCTTTTTTCACTAACGTTTAAAGTATGTCGTAGTATCTTTAATGTTAAAAATCTTAGTCACCTTTGATATAACTACAGTTTTATACCTAGAGTTCTGGTCACTGTTCAATATAATATGGACCTAGGTTTACAAAGTCACAACAAGAGTCATGAGGATGGTTACGATACTGACAACAACAGCTGTTGCGGCGTTACATGTACCATCTGCCGTGACTTCCACATACACCGTTGTTGATCCCGTTTTAGCCGTAGTTTCGTCGTCCTTAGCTTTCACTACAAGCGTGTAGGTTGCAGTAGTGGCCATGTTGAGCGTTTTCTCCGTGTTAACTGTAATTGCGCCTGTCGACGCATCGATTTTAAAGTCGGAGTTTGTGTTACTAGCTGAAAGTAAAAAATCATTGCGCATACTGTTACGATATAAGAGACCGTACCTGTATAGCCGCAATTGTAAAATGTATGACTTAAGAAACATGCATGGGCAATGTTGTTCAGAGTTCAAAGCATGTTCATAGTGGACCTAATTTGCTCGTGCCAGTTTTCATGTCAGTATCAATATAAAGTTTTTTCACAATTAAAAGGGTCAACTGTAAGCTTCATAGAGACGACATGCTGAACATAAGCTGCAGCTTCACTAACCAAAGGCCAATGTCAGAACGATAGGAAAAGTATGGAATATGGCTTTGTGTGTCCTCTCCATACCTCCTTACTTAATGCCTGGATATAATTTGTGTCAAATTTTCATCGCATTGATATAATGTGCAGAACATATGTTCCAACTGCGTCGGGTCAAGGTCAATGTCACACTTTGTGGTCAAATTTCTAGTGTCATGAGAATGCATCTTCTTTGAACTTTTTATTTTCAAGAAACTTTTATCAGATAATAATCTCATCAAGACCGTGTAGAACAAATACCTCACTTGCTTCATACTCAAGGTCAATATCTTTATGCGCCAGGGGAGAGGGCTGTATTTCAAACTGCATTGTTTTGTAAACTCTTTAAACCCTTCTGGTACGGTCATTAAAATAATAATTTCTCTTCATCGTTTATTGTAACATTTCAGAGAGCTTTCTTGTTTTTGGGGGAGGGGGTATACATCTATATTTTAAAGTATATTAATATATTCTTAGCTCATATTAATATTTACCTGCATCTATAGAGTGTGTGATCGTATCACCCGGATCTTCATCTGTGGCGAGGACGGTTATCAACGACGAATCTGAAAATTGATATAACAAATGAACAAAAGTTTTATTATACAGGAATCCGAGCTTTAAGTATGCACACTTTACCATTTAATTAGTACTGCGCTAAAATAACTTTCAATTTTTCAAGAGTAAAGACTTACAATTGTACATGCAGGAAAATATATTACCCCTATATCTTATAGATACATGTAGATATTAAAATTATTTGAATAAATCGTAATTATTTGTAAATGGCAAACGATATTGTGAAACAGATATATCTGTCATTCTTGACACTGTATGTGTCACAATACTGTAAATTTGGTAATTTTATCGTTACGAAATTTTCGCGACTTGTGAGCAAACATACTTTTATGTGTTCACGAATTTTAAATTCGCGAAAGTAGAATAATCTAAAAGTCTATGTGAAATGATTTTTTCTCGGATTCTTTTAATTAACTAAGGGAGGAATCCGCGAAAATAACGGACATTAAATTATCGCAAATACTACCGAATTTACCGTATAGAATACTGTCTTCTTGTAACTGATAAACCCAATTATTTGCCATTCGTGTAGTGTGTTGCCTTAATTGCATTTTAAATTACAGATAATATACTAGTAATAGATAACACAATTATGATATATGTATAATTGAAATGTTAGTAGATTTACCCGAGAGAAATTAATACTTTCTGACCTGCAACAGATTTGTCTGCAATGCACTGTGTGAAAGAGGTCTTACTAAACGATGGAGCTACATCTACATCGGTTACAGTAACCGTGATAGTTGCAACACCTGTCGATACTGCATCTACAGCTCTGAAATGTTAAGATATTATATTTTAATGACTGTCTGTTATTTTATTCACTTCATATTGTTCTACTGTATCTGGACCTCACTGGTGTATTGGCAACGGTGGTTGCTTAGTTACACAAAGTTAAAATTTTCGACTCCCGGTTAATCTGGGATAGACAAATTTTAAAGGCCATACTACAAGTATTCTACAATTTAACTTGCATTAACAACAATATTTGCGAAATATATCAGCTTGAGGAAAAAGTTAAATTTCGAAATAAACAAAACATAACTGACATAGCAAATGAAACATCATATTCTTAATTATATGAGGTCATATAAAATATGCTAGTGGTAAATATGTACATCTTTAAAAATTAATTCCTAAGATATGGACCGGATAATATAGTGAAGCAGTAAGAAAGTATGTTCTAAAATGTTTGCACCCTTGAGCCTACAATTAATGACCGGTTCTTCAATCTAGTGATCACAATAACACTATTTTGAACATCTTAAAATATTGGAACTGCTTTAAATTTTTTTGAATTTACAATTAATGGTAGAAAGTGACAAGTGGGGCCGCCGTGGCGCAATGGTAGCGCGTTCGCCTCGGGATCGAAGGGCCCCGGGTTCGATCCCTACCATAGCCATGTCGGTAGTGTCCTTAGGCAAGACACAAATAATTCAACATTGCCCCTCTCTCTTCGAGGTTGATTCCATCTGGAATGAGTCTCGAGAGCGATTAATATAAGTTGCAAGAACTTGTTTCGCAATCGAGAATAAATAAATTAATATAAACTAAATAAACTAACGTGACTAGTTTAGATATAAATCGTATATTGTGCCGTGTCTTACTTTTAGTTTATTTGTATTTATTAATATGTGTAGAAGAGAAAACTATGTACCGATTTATATATGCGTATAACTGTTATTTATAAGAGCACATATAAGTATTTGTTTGTCCAGACTGCATGTATTTACAATAACAGCTTAAAATTAGTCATCATTTCGGCATACAAGACAGGGTAATGTCAACATATATAATAATTGTTCTCTCGTGTACCTTTAATGTAAACTAAGGTTACTTCAAACATACATTATTTTAGTTTCATATCCCTCTTTTTGCGTGCTTGAATTGGTTCGAACCTAAAGGCTCGACCAATAAACGTTTTTAAACATTTATAAAATCTTCTTAAAAATTTAATTTGATGGCGCCGTAAAGTCGTCATAGTTACGTCAATGCCTAACTAACGGCATCTACAGGTAGCCAATACATATTTTGTCCAATACCTATAAATTATGTTTAAAACAGACAACCTTTGAATTTTGAAAAGATTACTCATGAGTTTTTAAATTAAATCTTTTTTATTTTCATATGTCGGTCCTAGGGGTGAAAATGAAAACGTCAAAATGCTTAAAATCACGACGCCAGATTTACTACACATTATTACTTTATACCACACATTCATTTGTGAGTTTATGTAACAGTTCAGTACTGCATGATACTTAATACTTTCCTAATAATATAACATAATTGTAGTAGATGTTGCGGAAAAGTACCAATAATAGATCCTCGTTCTGTACTCCATGTGCAATTACGATATGTACATGTACATGTACTTACTTAATTTTTAATTCATGAGTTGCAACCGTGTCAGCGTCAAGATTGGCAGTGATAGAAAGCTCCCCGCTGGCAGACAAGGCGAACGGAGCAACTGCGGACTCCAAGGAGTAAGTGATGTTGGCATCGCTCGTTGCCATGAATGTTTTAATTGTTGTGGATGTTGCTTGAATCTCTGAAACGGTAAGCGCCCCTGTTCCGTCTTTATTTCCATCTATTGGTGGAGTAGACCAACCGGTGATCGTTGCATCTGCAAGAACATATAAAGGTATAGTTTTGTCTTTTATTAATTTTCATGCAAATCACGTGGTCATTTTTATTTTATGTACGCAAGTTAAAACAGATAATTTGTAACAGAAAAGCTATTCATAATTATCATCCAACACAACCCTCTACATGTACTACATGAAGCCAACTCTTCTACAAAGCGCAAGAGAAAGGGACAATACATAACATATATTGCTCACTAAACCAGTAACTGCTGCAATTTTAGCTGAAACGTTCAGTTTGATGACGATTCTTTCAACCAATGTCTCATTTATAGCTTTAAAGTTACTTATATAATATATGAAAGCAAATTAAGATTTGTATACAGTAAAAGACAAGCAGCCACTGTTTATATTGAAGACCTATTTTAGAAGCCAAACCCGACAAGCCATACCACGAGAACTGCATATGGTCGAAAACTGTCACCCAAGATTACCTTAGACGACTCGAAACAACCCATAGTAAGGGAGGGAAAATAACAACAAGTTACATTAAGTTAATCCCATCGTAATACTTTGCAGTATTTTTCTAAAATAAAACCCAAATGGTTTTGGTAAATAAATTCTGGCGATACCTTCATATATGGAATAACTTATTCAATTTGATTAATTTTATTTTTATTTTTAAATTTAGCTTAAATATTGTTTAAATTTACAATATGAAGGCAACTCTTTTGTCCAGTGCAACAGAAAGGTACAATACATAATATAATGTAGACACAGCACAAAACAAACACACATATAAGACTGTAATGGGTTGAATCCGAAGTTGTCAGCTTTTCGAAATAGATGTACCTGGTGGGTTCAAACGCTTTGTAGCATGCCAACCTCACTCTTCCCGGGACTCAACCTAAGATACATCCTGCTGAGTTATGTTCTAACATTAAAATCGCAAGGCCTGAACATGAAATTGAACAAACAAACAAACAAACCGACTGGGGACAATTGCTTCACAATGTACTAAATAACTTATCTGAAGTCAGGGCATCAAGATCCAGATTTAGAGGCAAACCTTCATCCGTCCTAAATAAAACGAACAGGATTGAGGAAAGGAGCATCATTGAGTATTAAACATGGGTTGTCATCGTGTTGTCAAACAGGAAAGCGTGATAACCGACTGTAAAAGTTCTTTATTCTGCGGACTTCTCCATAGTAGTCCGGACGTGTACTACTGAGCATTAGATGCAAGTTTTGTGTTATCGATTACTGTATTAATTAAGTATATATTAAGGATCTTTAACTCTTTTTTGTGTATTGAACTCTTTTAACTTAGAACTTGCCCTAGCACAACGAATAAGACGTGCTATGTAGATTTGATATAATGAAACAATCGGAACATTGTCATCCATCGTTATAATGTCATTAAAGGTAGAAGGGGTGTCATGAGTACTTCCTGTTTTATGACCATTTGGGATACTTTCGATTTTATACTTGTACCTTGGTACCAGTGATAGAGCATCCGCTTTGAGATCCAGAGGTCCTGGGTTCAATTCCAAGAAAAACTTTTTATTTCTTCTTGTTTTTAGTAAATTAAAATACCTGAAACTTTATGTCACTTTGCAAGGTATGAGAATTGTGTCTTAATGTTCATGTGTTTTATCGTGCTGTACTATTACTTGAAAAAAAGTTGACCTTGGTCATTTTTTAAATTTCAATTTCTCATAAAATTAGACGGTAAAATATTTTCATTTTTTCTTATATTGCATCTCATATTATTACTACACTCCTGTAGTTTTACATGTTTGATGTGTCTCTACATTGCCTATAATACTTTGGAACCTAGAACAAACACAAATATACATAATTGACCGTCGACGCGCGAAAATGTACCTTCGGACATTTGTTACATTATTCGACAATTATTGATAAAAAAAACAAATTTACTTACATTTCACAGGCAAAACGTTATCAACCCACAAATTTTAAAACAAATGATAATCAAGGTTTAACTGAAGTACAGCCTCATATATTCCTACCTAAACCTACCTAAACCAGTAATTGCTGCAATTTCAGCTGAAACGTTTTGAAAACGTTTTGTGACGATTCTTTCAACCAGTTTTTAAGTTACATTGTACTTGTATAATATATGAAAGCATGTTTAAATTTGTATACAGTAAAAATAGCAGCAGCCGTAAAGAACTTTGCACTGTTTATATTTAAATCATATTTCAGAAGCAAAACCCGACAAGCCATACCACGAGAACTACATATGTTTAAACTGTCACCCAAGACTACCTTAGACATTACTCACAGACTCGAAAGAACCAATAGTAAGGGAGAGTTGCGATTGCAAGTTGGTTTTTTTTTGGAAAAGAAAAACAATTTTTATAAACCCATCGTAATACTTTAGCAGTATCTTTCTAAGAAAAAAACAACAAATGGTTTTCGACTTAATAAATTTTGTTTTACATTTCTATATGGGAAACCTAATTTAATTTGATTAATGAATTATTTTTTTTATAAATATATTTTAACCCTATTTTCATAAAGCATCACTTGTCTTATTACTTTGTTGATCAGATTTTAAATATTACAGTCATCTTATTTTTTCCTTGTTTTTTCTACCATTTCCGTTTTGAGTCGCGCTAAAAATATGTCTTTGCAAACAGCACATTTTTGTATAGTTCACAGGCAAAGCCAGACTTGTAAAACACTATCCACCTGCAAATTTCAAACCAATTGTTTAACGGGAGTAGAACGTCATATACGTTATATTGCTAACTAAACAAGTACTGTAAGTGCTGCAATTTCAGCTGACACTTTGAGTTATTTTAAACAGTATTTTATTCAAATAAATGCATATTCACTTTTTCTGTTAAATAGCAGCAATGACCGACTAGAAAGCTCTAAGCTTATTCAAAAACTATCTCTTCAATGGTGACGATCTTTTCAACCAATATATCTTTTATAGTTTTTAAGTTACTTGTATAATCTATGAAAACTAATTGAAATGCGTATACACTTAACAGGTTTAGAAACGCAAATATTTCCCCTATTGTTTTTATTTCTATTTAAGTCATTTTTTGCGATGAATTATTGAAACTTTTACAATAATTCAATTTTATATTATTTTTGTTGTGTATGAAAGGGCTTGGTTCGCTTACTATGCAAATTTGGCCTAAAATTTACAAAAAAATAATAATGTTTGGATGCATGATATCAGAGGTGGAACAGGTAATTGATCATACGAGGAACACGTACTCGTGGAATTTGTCATCGAATGTGATTTATATGACGTCATTGATGACGTCAAAACTGGCACGTAACGGCAAGTTAGGCGAAATTACGTTAATAAGCGCTAGTATTCATTAAATACTCGGATATCCGCATGGATTAAACTTTAGATTTTTTCCATGGCATACAAATTCAATATCTTAGCTTTTTATAGAAACCAAGAATATGAAGTTTAATGTTTGCGCATACTCAGTATTTTTGACTAGAAATAAACAGCTGTCCGCTGTTTACGTTGATTTTACATTGCATCGAGTCTAATAGGGACAAAATTCTTAAAAGTAACTAGAGAAAATATCTTTTACGCTATATACCGTTTCAATATTAATTCCCTCATATCTCTGAGAGCAATTATCGAATGTATCTGGACTTATTCGATATAACTAGGTCTACTTAACAACAAAACATGCCAGTCGTGTATCTAGGAATACGCACGTGCGCCAATGCGTACAGTTTGGTCGAAAAGTTTTTAAAAATTGAAATATACAATATAAACTGTTGTCTGGGTGATGGACTATTTTGTTCCGAATACATCCGTTTAAAAGAGAATTTACCTATTTCTCCAAAAGTACGTAGCTCTATATCCGGATGACGTTTAGAACGAGTTTGAAACACGATAACACTATCAAAATTAATATTTTGCCACCTTTGCGTTTTTAAACCTGTTGAGTGTACAGTAAACAATCAGCAGCCGTAGAGAACTTCACACTGTTTATATTGGAGTCCCAACTAGTAGACTCGAAAAAAAAATCTGAAGGGTATTTTTCATAAACCCATCGTAATACTTTGCTTATTTGTCTTTTAAAAAAAGATGGTTTTGGTAAATAAACTTTTGTTATACCTTTCTATAATTATGGAAAAAAGAATATATATTTTGATTAATAACATTTGTATTTTTATCATAAATATATTTTAATGATAGTTTTCATAAAACATCAATTGTCTTATTCCTTTGTTGATCAGACGGCTTTTAAATTTTTGTAACAAATATATCTCCTTTTTCAAATTTTAAAATAAATATATAGAAATATGCAAATGGAACTGAAAATCAAGTGAAACTTTACATGACCAGCATTTCCCAGCTGTTCTTTAGCTTGAAGTACTGTTTTATTGAACGCTGATGAAACAGTAAAAAATGTAGGAAAATGAAGTGTTGTACTATTTTTGAAGTGAAAATTGTTGTTTCTAAAATTCGTTGTCTAAAATTTGTTCTAGATCTACATTTTAAAAAATGCGTTCAATTTCTAAATTCATTTCGACATAAAATATAGAAATTCACTAACCTGTTCTATGTAAAAGAAAATCATATGCCAGGATACCACCAACGATCCAAGTGCCGGTTTGCATGTCGGCTTGCTAGAAAAAAAACACTGCCAAAATGTCCTCCCTCTTTCGAAATTTCAAGCCGCGTTCTCCGCTCTTTGTGTTGTATTCCCTTTTATAATGTCTGTCCCGGCTGTTTCCATGGCAAGGTAAACATGCCTAAACATAGGACATAAAAGACTTCTCCAATACCTGGGAATCAAGTCTAAACTCATGTTATTCAAGTTCATGTTTTGTTTCTTTGCAGCTGCACTGTCATATGAAATGAACTCAACGTTAATATTGTTTTTCTCAACACAACAAAATGACTTAACTATGGAAAACCGTGACTGTCTTACAGGCATTAAGCTATTCATAAAATCATGATAAATCTTAAATATTTGAAAAACCACATAGTGATTGTTTCGATTTTTTTATATTCATTATTATATCATGTTGATTTCATGAATATACCGTATAAGGAAGACGGAATCGCTAAAGAAGCAATAACAATACAGATTAATAAAAGTAAGCTTGAACAGTAAATTCTGGATATTACGAAATTTCGAATAAAAGGAACACATATTCTACGCCCGATGTTTTTTCCTTCTTTACTTTATACGAAATTGCTGTATTTATATAGCGTATTCCGGATGTAAAGAACACTTTTAATGGTCACAAGTAGTTCGTTATATACAGAGTTTAATGTATATCTTTCATGCATGAGGATGTTGTTGAATAAGCAATTGACATGTATAAGTCGTAACCTTTATACAGTAAAGTTCCGATATCAAGAGACCGCAATCGATATTAATACCAAACATTTCGGTACAAATTAGTCAATTTCACAGTGAAAAGGTATCGATGATAAGACCGACTTAGTAATAAGACCACAATTCAGTGGCCCGAGGGTGATCTAAATATGGGAACTTTACTGTTTAAATTGTCTTATTATCGAACCTTCATTAGAATCGTGGTGTTCACATGTGAAGGACGGCATTGTGTATTACATAATAATACCGTGACAAATCTATAAATAATCACTGCATTAAATTAACTAAAACTATGTAAGTTTCAAAAAATTCCGTTCAATACTTTTGCAGTTATACTCAAAAGATAAATTCAATAAAGGGAGATATATTTTTTTTAAATAAGGCAATATCGGTATATGATTCTCGGTAAATGCACTTTCCCTTGATGTCCTTTCTCACGGTATGCACTTGGAAATGTTGGAAATGTAGAGTTATGGGTCTCGTACAATACACTACCCCTTAATGTCCACTTTCGCTGTATTTAATTTGAAAGAATTGAATTCATTACTTTAAGAGTTATGGTTGTTAGGCACTTCACCTTCCCTCATTGTGCTTTATCAATGTATTAAGTTTCAGTATTTCTCTTTAATCCTTTTGGAGTTATGCTCCGGACAGGAGGGACAGACGAGTTGATTTATATTCGCCGCCAGAAGTTCCCTCGGGTGCATAAAAACGGTGTAAAAATGAAATTACGTCATGGAAGCTGACGACAAATTGTGGCATTCTACAAACCTTTTGCTCAGCCCTCGTACATGTAAGACTGTTATGACTTTCCATACTAAATTACTGCATGTGTTGCTATACTATGTTTTGTTACAGGGAGACGTGTTAAAGCTATAAACAAATTACCACATGCATAATTTAGTAATAAACCCTGTAATACAATCACAGTGTACACATTCATTTGTAAACACCTAATTTAAATATCAAGAACATCAGTTTATCTGTGGTGAAGATGTATTGTAATAAAAGATATCCGGGTAGTTAGTTGCCTACAATTTCGGATAACATGACAGTGACGCATCAGAGAAGTCCGTTTATTATTGTGCAAATTAATAATGTAACTATTAAATCTTTTCTTGCACGCATGGGCTACCTTTTACGCAATTATAAACTTTTATGACTGTACGCATTTTACCTGTAACATTATCCTAAATTAAAGGTCCATTACTGACATCAAATCGAATTTTCTTTTAAATCTGGAATGGTAACGGGTGTCATCTCTAAAGGAAAAATATGACATACTGCATTGAATGTGACCTTATTGTGTTGAAAATTTGAGTTTAACAAAATAATTCATAAATTATAGTTTGCCTTTTCAAAAACGAAAGTAGGTTTTCCCATTTTCAAATATTTTTGTAATTTTCCAGAAATCTCCTGGAGAGAGACTAAATAGGTTGTACATAAATAAGCATGCCTGTTTTGAATTATAATTGAAGACGTTTACTTCCAATGATGTGCAAAGTGTATGTATGTCTGACTGTTTACAACATTCAATGAAGCGAAAGTAGGACAAAAAGACCACCAAGGTCAATTTAAGGAAATACACAAACATTCACTCGTTTTTCTGCAGCAGTATTTCAAACAAGGAAATACTCCATGGCTATTGTAAAGTTTCAGAAGCCAGTTTCAAACTGTATATCCCTGTTACAATTCCAGATATAAAAGAATATTTAATTTGGCGTTAGTAATGGAACTTTAACTTGTAAGTATGTACGGAGTCCATGCATGTGGGGTATCGAGTTCTATCAACTGCAGGCCTAATTCGAAAGAAAATAAAACTAATATATAGTGAGTCTTTCTGGAGATATTTTCCTTCAAGCATTTCTGCCTTATGAAAATTTCCGTGGGCAACATTCAGATGCATATTAATTGATCACATGGTTGATGTGAATCACTCTGGAGAATAGTCGGAGTTTATTTTCTAAACGGCATATGATGACAGTGCAGTATTTCCTGGTGTTCCGTTAACATGATACGTGAAGCGACAATGGCAACTGTTGCCGACAACTTTTATTCAACAAGCATGTCGTCAACTGAAGATAGTTTTATGTTACTACTTTTGTTTACATAAACTTGTGACGGGAAAGCGATAGGCAAAGTCACGATGGCGATACGCGAGGTAACGATAGCAGTATTCGAAGTCACGATGACGATACGCGAAGTAACGATAGCAGTATTCGAAGTCACGATGACGATCAGCGATACACGATGTCACGACGACGATACACGAAGTTACGATGACCATAAGAGATTTTTTCATCGTTATTCTGCGTATCGTCATCGTTACTTCGCGATTCGGCATTGTAACTTCGTGCATTGTCATTGTTACTTCGCGTTATCGCCCACATAAGTATTAGAGACACTGTGATGGCTCTTACGGAACACCGTAAAGATGCATAGCATTGCAAAATCGGAGGCAGTTTGAAATTTCCTCAATTTCAAGTGAAACTTAAATCTATTATTTAAACAGTCACAAGTGAATTTAAATCATGAAGACGTGCTAGCTAAAAGTTATCTATACAAATGAAGTTTGCTAGCAAACGCAGATATGATTATAATTCCACATTCACGGCAAAATGAAAATTTAAGATGCTTTAATTCGATATGAGCAAAAATGCGACAATCAAAGTTGCAGACAGCTTATGATAAAACTGCAAAATAAATTGAAATGACTGGTAGAGCTTTCGAACGTTGTTCATAAATAGATTTATCTGAAGTTTTTATCGATCTTTTACAAATAAAAGAAAGATATTGAAAATGCACTGATCAATATGTTACATGGCATAGACGCATCATTGTCTTTTGAGTGTCGTGTTGTGCAGACAAAAGCCTAAACAGCTTTCACATGTAAACGCTATCAGCAATGTAAATAAAGTCTTGGAGTTTAATGACCGAATCAACTAATGCTTTTTCCTAGGTTTCTAAAAAGAATCCTCAACAAAACATGCTTAATAAACTTGACCGTCATCACATTCAACATCATTAAGTCAGTTCAAAGAGCTTGTTGAAATATTATTACCATGACCCTTTGGTACACATTTAAAGAGCATTAATGAGAAGAGAACCGTAATAGACCCTTTTAGCACCTCTATGAGTTCCACTGCATCTCATAGAAAGTCTTACCATACTCCTCGTTCGGCAGCATATAGTCGCAGTTTCGCCCATCCGTCTGTTTTCCCATCCATCAAAATTTGGCTAGGAACGTAGCTAAAAAACCAATGAAGGGTTTCACTTGGCATTACACGTAGTAGAGCACGTACAGCCATCAAAAAGCCTAACTCTGCTTTACACGGTTTTAGTTTTCTACCTTTATGTTATGGAATTCTGCTTGTACGAAACGCGAATCCGAATTATTTAAAGAATTAACTTTATGTTACGTGCAGTTACGGGTGCTATTTAGAGACAGTGCAGTATCTAGGAATCTTAACTTTAACCTACTCCATTGTTACCATCTCATATCTCGGAAACCGTGTATATGACAATGAAGAGCTTACTCTTAACAACACAATGAGAAGAAATATACTAATTTTAAATATACTAGTATAAGTCCTGTTAAAATGAAATGAAGGCATACCTTACGTTTGAAATTGGATACAATGTATATGATAAAACGCTGTTTTAAATATGCCTACGATAATTTCTAAACTGTGCCAGGTCATATCTAACAAAGATACATCCGTAATACAGATGAAGTAATCCATACACATCCCCAAACACAGCATTCACAAATAGCCAAGAATCCTCTAACTATGATAAAAGACATCATACAACTGTAAAGGACAATGCATACAACATATAGATGTCAGTCGTCTGCATGAACACGTAAAAAATATTTTTGTCTTTCATTAATTTGCTACACGTAACACGATCATCCATTTTATTCATGCAGTGTACAGAGTCGTAACATGCAAATGTAATTTCTAAACTGTGCCAGGTACATGGGTCCTCTATAATAAAGATAAAATACATGAAGTATTCCTGAAATACCATCTGACACGACATTGACCAATAGTCAGACTTTCACGCAGAAGAATGAATCCTTTAGACAGCAGTCAAGGTACAAACCACATGTTAAATATCAACTACATGTTTATAAAGGCAATTCTTCTGCAAAGTGCTAAGAAAGGAAAAACACATACATATGATTGACACAATGGAAAACACAAAACAAACACACATATAAGTAAAAGATGGATTCAAATTTTCCCACCTTGGAACGGTCACATACCCGATGTATTGGTAACTGGGGGTTTATACTAGTTTGAAGCTTGTCGACCTCCCTATTACCAGGGTTCAACCGGTGAAAACAATGTGTATATAAAACGCATCTCATCTGGGCTAAGTTCTTATATAAGCACCGCAGTTCCTGAACATAAAATGAAATGAAACAAAACAAACATCTGCTTAATATGTTCTAAACGACATTCTAAAGTCAGGGCAACATAATCCTAACTTTTAAGGACACGACGATTAAGCAAGCAAGGGGCAAAAATCTATTCTCTCCTGTTGCATGTAGTACGAGCAAGTACTCGTAAAGTCATTGCGTCACCAAACAGGAATGTATAATGACTTACGTCAATATCCACAAATTGTGCGTTGAAGAATGTTGGTGCTATAATCATTGTTATATATGTTTTACGATACAATTTCTCTCGAAATAATCGTGGCTCTTTACCGAGTTTACAGATAGCATCAACATCGCCATGATGAGTATGATATGTAATACATAGCTTGAGAAATGTTTTAGTTCAGTATTATCTTCAGAGAATGTGAACTTTTGTAAATGCCCAACACAGTGTATGGTTATGATAACCTTGCTGTATCGATTGTTTAGTCACGTTAACGTTTCGTGTTGTGAAATCTTCAAACTTTACCCTTGCAAAATAGTATGTAGACTGCGTCTAATGTAGTACGCGGTACATGTACATTGCCATCCAACTGTGGATTTTTGACTATCTAGTTTGTCTGTACATATATCTCACTAAGATAGTTTTACTAATTTATAATGAAAGTTGAACAGTTGATGCTTTGGCTTCATTTCATTCTAACTCCTTTGTGTGTATCTTTGTATCACATCAGAAAGGTAAAATAAATGTTATTAATGTTAAAATGTTTTTCAGGTATCAGGATGTCTTTTAATGCACCAGTTGCATTACTGGACATTCTTAATTTAAAGTCTCTATCATAACTGTACAAAACAAGTCGGAAATTAAAGGCGCACATGTGGATCTATACATGTATACTTGTTTTGATAAATAATTTGGCCTTTAGTGTTTTATCGAAATCTGAAGCAACCCCGTGAGTTTGCAAAGCGATGACAATAAACATCGGTTCTTGAGAATTGCAAAATAGAAGTCATATATTTGTGTATAATTCATGCTACCCCGTTGGTTAGATTCAAGACACAAGTAATAAAAGCTTATGCGAGCCTATGGTACAGTAGTCGGAACGTAACAGTTGTCACACGGAGCGCACGATACACGCACGATGTACGCACGATACACGCACGTTAGACGCACGTTGCACGTTCGGTAAATACACGATGAGCGATTCAGAACGATACACGATATACACGATGTACGAAGCGCACGCTACACGCTATACGATAAACGGATTACACGTTATACGGTCACTTTGGGATTTCACATTTTATCTAAATTTAGACCTTTTAATCAGACCGAAAGTATCAGATCAATTAGAAGCTTCGTACCTTAACAATAAAAAATGACATCGATAAGTGTCAAAGATCCACAGTTTTCATATCACAGAATGTGTCAAATTTGAACACCTGTCGGAGTGACTGGCAGGAAATTGATCCCGATGTGCGAGAAAATGGGCGTAATTAAAATTAATTGCCATCAACACTTTTCGTTAAATAAATTCTACATTAAAGACACGTTTTAGAACCGTGGCATATAAATGTTCAAATATAATAATCTTATACTGGAACCTTGAATGGATATGTTGATGCGTGTCAAGTGGGTGGGGTAAATTGACATTGAAGAAACTGAAAGCTTGAAATGGCGTTTCCGAATTAATCAAACATTTAGAACGAGGTTTTTAATGTTATTTTGTAGTATTTATAGTTGTGATGATTATACGGCCCCTAATTTTGACCAATGTTTTAATAGAAAAAAAGTTTTGAACAATATTTAGGTTTTTTCTGGTAGCCCGAAAGTGAAAATTGTCCCTCTGGAAATCTAAGATTATTCTTAGTGAAGGGAAGATAATTAAAGCGCAATGCAGTATTTATGTACTGTGGACTACATGGTGATTAATTTTATATGAAGTTTTATATCATGTTACTTTATATTTTGTTTTAGTGGGCCTATTCTATAGGTGGGGTATATAAAAACACATTTGAAAAATGAACCTCTAGGAAACAGTAATATTTTCTAGAGTGAAAAAGGTTATTAAAGTTCATTTTTGTTTCAATGTAGTTTAATTCATGGCACTCAGTTCCTTATACTTTATGTCACTGCTACCATTCTTTTAGATTCAGAACCCCTGTCAAGGTGGTTGGGGTAATATTATATGGGGGTTACAGTAATAAATTTAAAGTAAAATTAAACAGACTGTTATGTATTATAACTTTTCTTCCCCATTTTGGGATAAAATTTCTAGGATATGAACCAAAAAACAGGTTAAAACTCATTTGCACAATTATTTTGGACCCTCTGTAGAATAATGGAATGGTCCAATTGTATGACATAACTATGCATCTAGTGGTGGACAGCAGATTCAATTAGAACCCTGGAGAAGACACATCCCACAGCCTAGATTATACAGTCTCAAGATGCCATATATGGTGTTAACACATACATGTATGTACATGTAACATATAATCTTATATGGAATTATATGTTTATTTGACATACTGATGATGAAGAAGATACAATTAACACCAATGGATGGTTAATTACTGGGCAGCAAAATGATGTACATTCCATATTTAATCTATCTGATGGCATTTTTTACATAAGTAGTTTCATCAGTATAAAGGCTATGAGACCAGAGCATTTAGATGTACACATATTTCCAAGATTGATTTTGTTTGCATATCCTATGTACATAACTCTGCTGATATTATGAGGTGGTAATACATGTACATACACTATACATGTAGTAAATCATTTGGAAAAATTGTTCCTGGAATACACATGTAGCAGTAGCAAATAAATTGATGAAAGACTGACAACAATATGAAAGAGCTAAGCAACACTCTTTACATGTATTTATAAAAGGGAGTGTCACCTCACATGTTTCAAAAAACTCAATAACTATGAGACTGCAGAATAGAGCTCAGCAATGATGAAACTCATGTTTTTTATAGATATTTTGGAATTTAGATAAGTAGAAAGATCTAAAAAGATCTATATTTGTTCAAATTAATGTAAGCTAGGCATTTAAGGAAACTAACAGAGATGAGGAACAAATTTAATAAACCGGACAGAGTTCAAGCACCGCCTCTGCCACACTTACAGGTAAAAAGGCCCTTTGAAGAATTTCAAAAATGGATTCAATTTATGAAACTAACCAGAGGAGATCTGTCAGAAGTACTATATGACTACATAACTATACAACCGGTCTACTGAGACCAGAGTAAATTGTGACTTAGTAATAGATGTGATGTTCATATTATTTTCTTTATTAAGCTATTAAGATTACAAACTTCACACAATTAATATAGAGATGTCAAAAATAAAACTACTAAAAAATAGGTGTTAGCCGGTATCACTGGCTTTACGGGAAGTCAACACAAGCACAATTTTGCCATCTTAGCCTTAAAAGAAATCTTATTTTTTAAAATGTTTTATTCATTTTATACAAAATGATTATGGTACTTTTTTAATGATATTATACTATTGCATACTTAAATAATTAAGCTCTTTGCAGAACTTACTACTTAATTTAATAAGGATCTTCAGTAAATGAACTACTTGTAATACTAAAATACAATTATTAATCAAGTGTGAGGGTTCTCACAAGACAGATATATATTACAAATCTAATAAAACCTATTTCAAGGTATACAACTTGATTAAAATCATTTTTTTATATGTGCCTCCTTCTGAAGTAAGTCTGTTATAGTTAAACTGGTAAGAAAGATGCAGGTGATCAGATGTAGAATCTGTATGACCAGTGGCCATGCAGTCCAAACCTGCAAGGATCTACTTACTGATCATGATAAAAGGGTTGATGTTTCATTCAACGGGAGGTAGTAGGAGTAGGTTTGTAAGCAGAAACCGGCTTACATTTATCCTGAACCCGCCCCCCTACCCCCTCCGTCCCCAACATATAACAGATAATAGCCAGTGATATTTGTTTAATTATAATTATTATATGGTGCCATACAGACAGTGCAAACTACCATACAGTATTAAATAATATATAAGATATAAGTTACAGTTACAGTATTTTATAACTGAAACAGACATGTAACAGGTACAGTGATTGGGCAACCCCTACTAACATGTCACCCGTCACTCCCTGCTAACTTCTGTTATGTGCAGACTATGATTTGCTAAATAATAACAAGATTGAATTTTTATGTTTTGGGTTGCCAATTTAAATCAACACCCACTAACCAATGAAAAAGCATGTTTACTACTACAATTAAAATACTAAGTACTTATTAAATATAAAAAAATGCATTTATACAAGAATTTTTAGGATTTTGACTAGTGACCTACAGGAAGGGGTCTGATAGCAACTGGAGTAAATTAGATAACTAATTTTATCAGTCATTTGACAGTCTACTATCATGTTATTCTCCAACAATCTTTATACACATTAACTTAGGGCTTTTCTTAGACTGAGAATAATCATTAATAGTGAAACCATGCAAGTCCAAGCTTATCCATTTCTGGCTTGAATTTTAGTCTCTGTGTGGTAAAAGCTATGCAGTCAAATAGCCAGTGAGGGGTGTTACATTATACAATGCACTAGATGCAAACATGGTCAACCCAAAGTATGTACCAACCCGAGCTGGTTGGTGGTAAGTTTGCGCCCAGCCTAAGACGTGTGATTGATTTGTCCATTTTGTAATTTGTCGAGTATCCCATAGGACGGCCAGGTCGCACTGTTTTGCGGCAAAATGTGTTCTTTTAAGTTTCAATTCTCTACACAATCCATCCAGGATAGTGGTTTGAATCCTGGCATATATTTCTGTGGGTGAGTATGGTATATCCTGGATCATGGCCCCTAAACCAGGCCCCTTTTGTCTGCATCATCTGCTCTCATTACCAGATATTATTATAAACCTACATGAGCTGGGCACTATGACATGGTAACTGGTAAGCCTGTTTTTAGGCATTGATAAAATTTATGAATAATAAGAATGTTTTCAATAACTCTGGTCTAGAACAAGGTCTTTCAAATAGTATTTGAAAGACCTTGTCTAGAATGACTGTTTTTTTTATTTCATTGAGACCAGAGATGATAGTGAATCTGAAAATATATACAATATAGCAAGCTTTTTAGGTTGATGATGTAAAAGACAGCTCAATGCAGTGTCTATTGTATCATTTCTGTTGTATAAATGCAGGAACAGGTTATAGAGTATTCCTGATAAATGGAACAATAATTTGCCAATCTTCCTATGATGGCAACAGACCTGTTTAGATGGATTACAACAGCTGAAGCTACTATACCAGAGCCTGGATTTTTAGACCCATCTGTGTATATATGTAGATGTCCAGAGTAAAAATATCTGATATTCATTTGAGTTTCTAACTTTGCGAAATGCGGTATGTCAGATTTGTTCATTTTGTTTTCATAGAGCACTAATTGTAGGAGGATCTTACAAAATAGCCGTGCTTTATGATCTCACTGACCAAAACCTTGACTTTGCTCAATATTTGAGAATCTATTCCTTGCGCCCCAGTCTAAGGGGCAGAACCCCAGCCTCAAGTTCAAACAGGTAGGCAGGAGTAGAGGACAACGCGCTAAGGGCCAGCTGGAGGCCTTTATTTTGGACAATATACGGACCCTGTTTTGAATGACATCAAGGCATTTGATGAGAATCAAACTAATTAATCACTATTATAATCAGTCAAAGACACTACCTAATTACCTTTTCTCTTTATGTCAGCTAACGGATATATTATTCCAATCAGGCAGTATAGGGGACGTTTTGGTCATATTGGGGGACGTTTTGGTCATATGGGGGGGATGTTTTGGTCTGGGGACGTTTTGGTTTGGGGACGTTTTGGATTGCTTCGGACTTTAAATAATTTCGTAAAAGTGTAGTTGATTCGGCGTATTATTTGCATCTAGCCAATAATAAACTTGTTAACATCATACCCACGATATGTTGCATCGGTGCAGGCGTACCTTGTCTGCTGCACTTTAAGGAATGCATTGACAACAGCAGTTTAGATAAAAAAAGGATGTCCATTCCGTTGCAAAAATAGACCTAAGTTTCGAATATGAGGTGAAAATGTCTTCGACCTGTCCCGAAAGTCTTTCTCGCCCGCAACTACACTAAATAATATAAACTGAAATCAGCACTTTTTGGGGGAGATGTGCACGCTAAGTAAAACGATTAACTACGGAATACACCATCGAAATGTACGTATGCCGTATGGATTATCGTGCATCGGGAATCGTATATCGTGTATCGTGTATAGTATATGGTGCACGTTGCACGATGAATGATACGATATGATACACGATATACGATTGACAAAATACACGATGAGTGCACGCACGTTATACGCACGTTACACGCACGTTATACGCACGATATACGCAAATTTTGACAACTGTTACGTTCCGACTACTGTAAACAAAGCGCGATATGTGATGCATTAGAAGTTACGTTGTCAGGCGATGTCGACGTTTTATATTTATTCGTTTTGCATTTGCCCCATATAATGTATTATTAAGAACAGAGCTTTTTGGGGTATATATTTATTTGTAATGATTAACTGATGATATAATCTCTAACATATTTGAAAGTAATAAGAATTTTGCTACTTAGTCTACTGGTCTAGGAAGAGTTTGGTAATTAGGGTAAGGATTTGACGATATACTCTTTAATTCGTTTGCCGTTCTAATATTGTTCAATATAATATGGACATAGGTTTACAACGTCACAACAAGAGTCACGAGGATGGTCATGATACTGACAACAACAGCTGTCGCAGCGTTACATGTACCATCTGCCGTTACTTCCACATAAACAGCTGTTGTACCCGTTTTAGCCGTAGATTCGTTGTCCTTAGCTTTCACTACAAGCGTGTAGGTTGCAGTAGTGGCCATGTTGAGCGTTTTTCCCGTGTTGACTGTAATTTTGACTGTCAACTTATGAATTTTAAAGTCGATGTTTGTGTTACCAGCTGGAAGTAAAAATGCATAGTGCATATTGTTACCATTGAATAGACCGTACATGTACATGTTTGTTGCCTGATATATAAGCCTTGTCCGGTGCGTTTTATGAATAACCACTAATCCCTAACATGTCATTGGACGATGCCATTGAATTTGTACGTCTCGGTTTTTTTTAATAATACAGTAATCAG
>JAFMSR010000618.1:0-47888 GCA_022818135.1 Saxidomus purpurata | reverse complement strand
TTCTAACACAGTAACAAAGTGCGTTATCATTTTTGCCTGTCAACTTTAATATTCTTAATATGGATAACCCGTTTTTGGTCAATTGGTGGACACTATTTATCCCCGGGAACTCCAGTTAATTAAAACTAACAATTTGGATACTGGTGCTTCATTTTTAGATTTACATCTCTCTATTTATAACAATATTATACATACCAAAATTTATGACAAGAGGGATGATTTTAATTTTAGTATTGTAAATTTCCCCCATTTGGATGGGGATGTACCTCATGCTACATCTTATGGGGGTATACATTTCTCAGTTAATTCGGTTTGCCAGAGCGTGTAGTTATGTTGAGGATTTCAATGAACGTAATCAATATATTACAAATAAACTTCTTCAACAGGGCTACCGTTATTACAAATTGCGTAAATATTTTGCTAAATTTTACTATCGTAATTCTGATTTGGTTTTGAAATTCAATAGTAATCTAAAGACTCTTCTGCGAGAAGGTATTTCAAAACCCGATTTTTATGGGGATGTGGTTTACAAACTTCGTAAGATTTTGGGTCATGGCAATTTTCCAACTGTATTTGCTAAAATTATAAAACGTTTTGTTAAAAAGAGGTTACGACCCAACTGTTTTGAGACACACCGCATGTTTGGTGTTCAACCCGTTTACAGTTGGACGCTACGCTTCCCTCTTTGATTGTGTCTGACGGAAGAGGGGGAGGACTCTGTGATGGGCAGTTTTTAAATCCCACTGGGACGAAACTGTTTTGATTTCTGTCCTCTGGCCTGTTTCGTCGGGCCCTTAAGGGTGTTTCTCTTGGTGCTCTGCCTTCTGCAAAGGCATTGAGTACATACGTTTTTTGGTTCTTAAGGTTTGCTTTTTATATATTTATACACGAGCATTTTTGTGTTTTACATACCATGCCTTTTGTTTCCATTGCGTGTGTTAGACATTTTTATCTAAAATAGCAACATTTGTGGATAAATTATCCAAACAACTTTTCATGAAAACGACACAAACATGTTCAAAATTAGGCGGTATGAACGTTGTCACTCAAATTTAAACATTGTGTTAATTATTAATCAAGAATTAAGGCATTCTAATATGAAGCCGGGCATCGCAGTCGTTTAGACATTTACTTTATTCGTCCATGCATCGATGTTGAACCCATAAACCTGATCACACTTGCTTTTATCCTGTTTTAGCCCTACTGTTTACTAACCTCTTATTCTGCACAGATACATAAACATAGTGTAATTAAGGGCTTTTAAGTTTTTAAGGTGTAAGAAAGGTTATCTTTTAGCACTATCACACTACCGGTGTCCTTCTTTGTGGTTTGCGCTATCACACTACCAGTGTTCTACTTGGCGGACTGAGTAGCTGGGAAGGCCTGGTAGCTCGTTTTTTTTTAAACCCCTCACGCATGGCCATAATACTTCATAATTGCCATCAACAGAGAAGAAGAAGAAAAATTAAAGAAGGTTTTTATTACTTATTTAACTAACTTTGAAAATTATCTTGTCATGAAAACAAGCACTGTGTATAAGGGAAAGCTATATAACACTGAATGGCCAATTAAGTAGATGCGTGCAGTTTTATAAAGGCAGATACTCTAGACATGAAAATAGATGGGTTTTCGTTATTTTTAAAAAGGGAAAGTTTGAGTCTCATTTCGTCAATAAAATAATAACCAAATGTTTCAGCAGTTATACACGTTTATTCGTTCACGCTGAGTTCCATATGATTTTATTTTTTACGCTTCTATTCTAAAGCTATCACGCTGAATTGCATATTGATTCTTTTTTTTACGCTCCTACCCTAAAGCTATCACGATGGATTCCATCTCGATTCTAAGTTTCTACGCTATTTTTGTAAAGCTATCACTCTGAATTACATTAAAATATTGTGTACAAAGATGCGTGGTATCAAGATTTCAGCTGAAACAGAGAATAATTACACGTTAAAATTGAAATTGTATCAAATTGTAAAAATTCACTGCCAGATCCACCCTATATCACACCGAAGTTTAAATTCGACATACTTGGAGTCTAGTGCTAAGTTTAACTTTTGAAGTTTAAAAAAAAAAAAAAATTTTTTTTATTTATTTTTTTTTTTTTTTTTTTTTTTTTTTTTTTTTTTTTTTTTTTTTTTTTTTTTTTTTTTTTTTTTTTTTTTTTAAAATAAATATTTTTTTATTAAAAAAAATTTTTTTTTTTTTTTTTTTATAAAAAATTATTTTTTTAAATAAAAAAAAAAAAAAAAAAAAATTTTTTTTTTTTTTTTTTTTTATATTTTTTTTTTTTTAAAAAAAAATTTTTTTTTTTTTTTTTTTTTTTTTTTTTTTTTTTTGGGGGGGAAAAAGGGGGGGGTGTTTTTTTTTTTTTTTTTTAAATTTTTTTTTTTTCAATTCGGGTTTTATTTAACTCCGGATATAAGGAACCTTCTTTCTTGGCCCGTTTTTCCCCTTTCTTGTAACATGTACCATATATGGTTATAACATCGGTTAAAAGGAATATTCAGATTTAAGGAACAATATTTTCTGACCCCACAAATATGAAAAATGTCCCTTAAAGCAATCGCATATATCGAATTACAAATGTGTTCCGAGGTGTGAAAAGCATGTTGTATCTATATTTAGGATATCTGCACACCTGTATTAAGTTAAGTGAGGATAGATCTACTGCGGTCTAGTTTCATCATGTCATTGTCACTCTTATGTCCCAAAAATAGATGTGCACATCTATTGAGGGTAAAACAAGTATGTATAATACATTTTAAAATTGAACGAAGACTAACAGTTACATATATTTTTTTTATCTTCAAAAGGAGGTAGGTATACAAAAAACGATTTTTATTAAGTTTGATTTGTTGTATATTTAAGCTCGATATATATACATTGCATATAAAGAATGTGTTCCATATATGGGTATGAACAACTCCTGATATAATGAACACATTTGATAGGTCCCGAGGTGTTCGTTATAAGCGGAGGTTACTGCTTATAAAGATTGCGCATCTCTGACTGTGCCTCTAAACAAGAGGACCAAGATGGTCCTATATTGCTCACCTGATACCTACTTATGACACTATGTGACCAAATTTCAAACCTTAACTATACATCACAAACACGAACCTTCTGTTTGATCTTGACAAGACAAATGTCACATGTATGGCATACACAACGTTTTTAACTGGGTGACTAAGTTTTTGACCTTAGACATACTATATTCGAACTCGACCTTTATTTCATCAAGACATTCATACTAACAAAGTTTCATGAATATGCAAAGAAAAAACAATTGCATACATAAGGCTTTTGTATGATTGACCCCGTGACCTCGTTTTTGAAACCAGGATAATCCATATTCAGACTAGATATGATTGCATTAAGATAATCATTCTAACCATATTTCATGAATGTTCAATGAAAAAGGAACCTCTATTGCATACACAAGCGTTTTCTAAGATTTGTTCTCTGATCTAAATTTTGACCTCAGATGACCCATATGTAAACTCAATCTTGAATTCATCATGATAGTCATTCTGACCACGTTTCATGAAGATTCAACGAAAAATGCCACCAATATTGCAAACACAAGGGTTTTCTATGATTTGACCCCGTGACCTAGATTTTGAGCCTATATAATATTTATTCAAACTCGACCTAGAATTTATCTGGGCAATTATTCTGACTAAGTTTCATGAATATCCAATGAAAACTGCAACCTCTATTGCACATATAATTTCTTCTATTATTTGGCCCCGTGACCTAGTTGTTAACCCGAGATAACCAATAATCTAACTTGACTTAGATTTTATTACTGCATTCATGACCAAGTTCAATGAAAATCTAATGAAAATGCATCCTTACTGTTTACACACGGTTTTTATATAATTGGACTTCGTGACCTAGCTGTTGACCCCAGATGACCTATGGTCAAACTCGACCTAGATTTTAGCAAGGCAGTCATACTGACCAAATATCATGAAGATATAATGAAAAATGCAGTCTCTATTGCATACACAATGTTAAGTGTGGACAGACGACAGACATACGCCATACATACGACGGACAGCAGGCGATCACGGTATATCACATTCGTGCTCAGGTGAGCTAAAATGACAAGATGTTAGGGTAAATGTGTTATGATTGAAACAAACTTGAAGAAGTTTCAAACATTGTTTTCCAACTTCACAGTGATACGTATATTTGAAAAATTAGTTAAGCTTTCTTTTAACATGTATACTTAGTTTTGGTTTACGATTTGGATATTTTCTCGAAGATAAACGAGAAACTTTATTTTAAGAGCAAATATGTATTATGTCTTTTGAGTATTTAAATGTGCACCTTCATTAACAAGTAAGACTCACGGTAATTGGTATGACCTGTATATGTCAATGTAGATTTAAAAGCCGTTGTGATATTTGGCAGTATAGTTTTAGTCCCAGGATCACTTTGAATTAACTGATATAATTACCTAAATTTATTGAAAGCATAATGATAAAACCATTTATATTGACTGTAAAACAATGTTGGCATGTGCATTTCTTCCGTATTAAAGTTGTTTCTTAAAAAAAAGAGTTGCCAGAATAGTTTTTCTTATTTTTTGCAATATTGAAAATAATACTGCACTATGTTTCTTTTATGTACTTAAGAACTGAAATAATACAGACCAAAATAATACAAGCTTTGACTGATTTTGGTACTGAAAAGTATCTGAGAAACCCCCCACATTGCGGTTAGTATTACTTGGGTAGGTGCCAACAAGCGGATTTGTTTCTGAAAATAAAATGCAGTGTAAGCTAATAGAGACCATGTTGCATTTACTATATAGCATACTTGTATACATCATGTTATTTTAGTTCAGTATTGTGGTATAAGATTAAATGTATTTACAGGTTTGTAAAGGCAATATGAGAAATGATGCAATGATCTCTTTGGATTGCCTTAGCTTATTTGGACACGAAACAAGAACATTAAGAAATCGAGCTTTAATAATTAGCTTACCTGAGCACAGCTAAGTGTGAGCTATAAGTATAGCTAAGCCCTCCGTCGTCCGTCCGTCCGTCTTTAACACTTGACCAAACTTGCACCAAAATTATATAGCCATAAGACCTCGAACGAGTTCGATACGGGTCACATGGCGTCAACAACTATGTCACCAGGTCAATTAATAGACAAACCTTGGTTAAACTCCGGTGGCCACACATGAACCACAGTCACCATGAAAAATGATATGATTGTTTGTCCTTATGATCTCCAAGCAAATTTCAAAACTGGTTCATGTGTGGTCAAAAAGTAGGTAACCCAGTCAAGAAGAAAAGCATTGTTCACACTCTAGAAGCCATATCTTCTACCTAATCATCATAAACGTCAGTTGGGATGTATGTCTTAACACAATCTAGATCGTGGTTGAAACTGAGTTATTTATTGTTAAACAAAATATCGAATCATAGAAAACATTCCTTAGAGCAACAACAAAGTTGACACTGCATAGGCTTATTTTGGGAGAAATAAAAAAAAACATTCTTGTTTAAAACCAAAGCTATTTTGAATGTAGCATTTTGTTGTTGAACTCTACCAAAATTGTTCAGATCGTGACCTGCATGATAAAATTGACCCTTCTCCGGGATCACTGATTTTTACAAATGCTTATATAAACAATTCCTACTGACGTACTTTCTGCTTTTGAAGCTAAATCAATGAAATCTGGACCATGCATACAGTTTTGCCTGTAGAGCTCAACGTCGACATTGAGACTTTGATTTTGGCATACTAATTTACTTTATTGTTGTTGAAGCTACAACAACAGAATTTTAACTATAAGGATAATTTAGTTTGCATATTTCATCTTTGACCTTGATCTGCTGATATATTTTCTGTTTGCGAAGCTACATCAATGCAATATCAACTTCGACATTGGCTAATCATTTCCTTGACCAAATAAGCTTCTTTCCTGTTAATAAAGCTAAACAATGAAATTTGAGCCATATACAGTTTTGCATATTTCAACGTTGACTTTGATTGACTTTGATATTTGCACCAGTTTTTATCAAGCTATAGAGATCAAATTTGGACTATATTTGCAGTTTAACAAATTAATTTCCACAGTTCATATGATTTAGCTTGATAATGAACATTTGACCTGCTTTCTTGTTTTAAAGTGCAATGATACTGAGTTGAGTAATATAGGACGATGATGGTATCTTGTT
Source organism: Saxidomus purpurata (assembly GCA_022818135.1). Lineage (NCBI taxonomy): Eukaryota > Metazoa > Mollusca > Bivalvia > Venerida > Veneridae > Saxidomus > Saxidomus purpurata. Next base: position 41,682 of record JAFMSR010000618.1, on the reverse strand, counting down.
TTATGTATTTATCTTTATCTATTTAGATATTAAGGTCTTTATAGATCTGAATATGTAACACATATTTGCAATAAAAGCATTAAACTGATACTTGCAAATACTAGTTAGAAATAAAAGCACTCAAAACATGCTTAATATCATCTGTAAGACAATGTGGAAGATTTACATCCCATAAACAATTGTGATGTAACATTACATATATCGTTTGAATCACCAATAAAGAGGTCGTCCTGGCCAAACTGACCATTATTTATATGAAAAACATTCTTAACGTTATCTTTGTAAATCCCAATTACCCACTCTGCTTATACGACAGTATCTTCATAATATGACAAAAAATACAAAACGCTCTCTGATAGTACTTTTGCATGAAAAAGCGAAACAAATATGAAAGAAAATACATCAACGCTGTTTAAGACTAAAGAGAAGACAGTTCAATCATTATTTTATCCGTAAATTTGTTATTCTATATATGAGTACTTAAAGTGCAAAAGAAACGAAACATTTATCATTTTCTTATTATTTACAGAAAAGTATATCAGCGCATATTTTCTCATAAAAATGTGTATACTACAAATGTAACTAGAAAAATTAAATTCCTTTACAGTCTGCCAATTGATTGTTCATTCAGAAACATCTATTATTTCTTCTATGTCTCTGTTCCATGAGAATTATTTTATAATGCACCACATGATTAATTGGTGGGATTGCACTTTTTTGCCGGTTAGTATAAGATATAAGAAGATGATTACATGTCAGTTTAGTAATATTAAGAATCTAAGTTTAAGTTCTAGGTGTGTATGTAAGAGAGATTAAAAACTAAAATTCTTTTTTATAGTTTACATCATTCTGAATTTTGACTTTTAGTTTAACCTTGACATTGATTTTGATACATGCAAAGAGTGAAATAACCCGAAGATATTGATGAAAGTTGCAATTAAAATCGAGTTTCCATATCGTACTCTTCTAATCTCAATTTATGATAATAAAAACTAACAGGTTAAATACACATATGTAAATGTTGGTCATTTTCAAAACAGTTAATAAGATAGCGGTCATCTTGGACGCTATGTTTGTCTAAGTTTTTATGTGGTCAAGAAGGTTGTGTGGCTTCCATGTTGTGATTTGTAAGATTCATGACAGTAAAGATAATTTATCGAATGTGGGTAAGTCTTATACATTTGACATGGAAGTTAACGGTGGGTTTCGATAACAATGAAATGTCAGTTTCATAAAACAGGTGAAAAGAGACAGTCGAACGAATTAGGCTATCGTTTGCCGTAATTTGCAATTGAAGACAACTAAACAATTCAATTGTTTCTTCTTTTTTTGTATTACCATCTTTTTATCACTGATAAACTTCCCGCTTGTCTCGTTACGGTAAAATTAGTCATTTTTAAAATGTATTTTTCAAAGTATTACTAAATCATCCACTGGTGACGCCAGGTTTCCCTTTTTTCAATCGATGATGGTCGCACCATCTTGATTCTGGTCGGCGAATCTACTTACGCCTGGTCTGAACATGGTGTAAAAGTGGATGCAAACTCTACGTCTTATCGTTTCGCATACTGTTTATAAAACGCTATTTACGCCATAATTGACCCTTACGTTTAATATTTATATAAGTTTGTGGATGCGTCACCGGATGCATTATGTAAGCACATACGTCTGGGTGATTAATTATCAAGCTTATATGCAACAACATGTAATGCAAACCGGAGTATACCATGAAATAAAATATATATCTAGTAAATACCTTTAAATAAAATAAAATATTGAGTTATTTCATTATGTTTAAATAAGTGATAGCAAATGCCGATATATAATGTAAACATGTTTAAAGACCACAACATCAAAGCATAAAATCAAAACGATTCTTTGCAATAAATCAGTGAAAATATTGCCTTTATTGAAAAAAATAGAGTTAACTGTTAAGTAACGGCAGAATCTATCCAGATCAACTCCTCCATTTTTCAGTTAAATCATTTAAGAATTTGGTCTTTTACGGCGCCGTGTTTAAAACGTCGGTATAGATAGTTACAGCTCCATATGAACCAATATAAAACATATCTTCAAATGTGATCAAGCAATTTTACTGGCATTCTGCACAGCGCACGGAATCTTCCCTCAATTCTGCGAAAAGAATGCACCCATTAATATGTTGTTATTTTGGTTCAAAATTTACGAATTGTAAGCTTCAAAAAGCAAGGGAGTAAATCAACTTGTTTCTGGCATACATTTATGCTAACACATATTGTGCTTATAACATACTATCTTGATCTGTACTATAAACGTTGACCTATTCTTGATTTGACTGCAATGGCCCATCATATGATTGCAAATTGTAGCTATAAGATAAAACAGGTATGTTGTTTTGCGATACAATGCCATTTTGTCTATCTTAAATATTGGCTTATTTCATAACCATTGTTACTATATCAACATTATTATATAGTAACAATGTATGTATATCTGAACAATTGATTTGTAATGTGCGAACAAATTAACCTGATCCTGACATTTATGCATGAATATGTTATTCAGTAGTTGCCTTGAATAATCGATTGTCGTGAGCGATACATTCCGAACCAAATATGGAAAGTCTCGCCAGTTGTCAATTACTTGTGTACTGTTAATAACCGAATACAGAGTTATTGTCAGCCGTAGACAAGTGGTTACCATGTAGAAATCCTGAGTTTTGAATACGAGTATTCAAATCAAGTTAACGGATTAATGTTTAAATTTTTATTTTACATTAATTTTATCTTGTATGTCACCGTAAATATGCCGAATACGGAATGCACGAGCATAAATAATTGTGTTTCGTTTTTGAAGAGTTAGAATATTAAAAAATGAGTACGTTGAAATGAAACTATATGCCTGAAAATGAAGCTTAAAACAATTGGCTAAACCTGATAAAAAAGTGAGTTTTCACTTTTGTTTGCAGGGCTCGAACACACGAGGTACAGATTAATAATATTAGAAAACAAGGTAGCTACCAACTGTTATATCGAACTGATCGATATTATGATTCGGTTTCAACGATAATTATTATTATTACATTGATTACTTTATATAAATTTTTAAGTGCATATGTGCAAAATGAAAGACGAAGTCAAATATAAAGTAAATCGTCTGTGAAATTGAACAAATAGAGGTCAGGAGGATCAGGTTAACATGTCTGCGAAATTGTTCAATGATGTGCTACATAATGCACAGTTATACTGGGACTGCCGATCTGCTGACTGCACTCATTCCTATTTAGCTTCAATTAAGATATGGAATTTTACATTAAATATTTTACTCAGACTACACTTTGATCAACGAAATATGTTGTTAAGTAATTATTTTTACCGAGTTTTAAAGAATAGTGGTATTCACCAGGATAACAGTGTGCCTGTGCGACAAAAACACGGACAACGTCTGTAAAATTTGCTAAATATAATAAAACCAGCGGAACTCACTTTTAGTGAAAGGTAACTGATCATTAAATTTATGTTACATTAAAAAACAAAGGCCAATGATATGAAAATGTGTAACCGTTTTCAATTATCTCAGAATACGCGTAAGTAAATTTCAACATAAATTTGTTAAGATTGCGTGATTCGCCCTCTGGGATATCATATTCAAATCATTTTTCTACAATTATCTGACGGCATTACGACAGTGTAATGAGTAGATAATAATTATTACAGTTAAATTCCAAAAACCTGCCAAATAAGGACGTGTGAACATATTGTTTGCTTCAAATCAGCAGCAGTAGGTATCAATATAGGTACGATCACTTAGCATGATGTAACATCTATGAAATATTACGTTGAAGTCATTTTGCTTTAGATGAAGCTGCAGATAATAGGGTATACAGCTATTGAGTGTCGGGCACTATCGATATAATTCACTTTAAAAAATCACCTTAATATTTTATTATACAAATATAATTGCTTCTGTTGTAAATATTGCAATTTCATCATGTATCTAGCTTCATAAAATATTTTGTTTAGTACTCATAACAAAGTAATTACTTAACTTACCGTTTCCTATGAATAATATAATATTCATACTTTATCCAGCACAATCATTTTTGACATGTTTACCACAAAGAACTACACAAAGTACAAATAAAAAATCGTTTAAGTTTAACCTCCTTACAAATGAGATGAATCCTATATTCTGTCTGAAACCAGCGCTGTCCAGCGCGCTTTCATTTTGGTAGATCTTGACCGGGTTCTCTCATTGGCTGAAACATCTACATAATTTTTGTTTTCTTACCACGTGGTAAGGGTTAAATTAAATGGTCGATATTTTACTGTCAATAACAATAAATTTTATTTCTAAGTGCACACTTTATTTCATTTCATTCAGTCGCTATATAATGACTAGTAAGTATTAAAACGTTAATATGATATTTAAAGATTCAGATATTAAAATTTAGTAATTCTGCTGATGTGTATCTTTTGTTGAAATATTTCATAGTGAAGTGTCTGTCGTGCTTACGGTTGTTATTGTTTCGCATACATGTTTCCATTAATGACTTTCAATGAAAATGCTGCTTAAATCGCTATAATATGTAACGAAGTTGTGTTTTGATAATCTTGGCAAGATTTCTGAGTTATTTTAACTTGAACTGTGGCTGCCTTGATGCATGTGTTTAAAAACTAGAGAGTAGGAAAGGAAAATCATTTGAACATTTTAATTTAAGTCTTCTTATAAACTGAAGACAACAAAACAGAATGGCACAAACATAAATGGCTTACTTTGTTGTTTGTGCTGTTGAATGTGTTTAACGCCCATTCCAACCGTACACTGTGTTAGTGCTGAACTTGATCCAGAATTTATGAAGGATACAATTACCTTTTTTTCTTAAAATCGATGAGTGACTGTTACACTTCCCCGATCGTCTTTCTTAAACTTATTATTGTAATATAAGCCAGCCCGTCGTTACATCTTATTTAAACTTTAAAAAATAAAGAGGCAATAATTATCTCTCGGAAAAGTATATTTCATTGAACATTTATGCCGTTAGTATTCAAAACGTCCTCAGGAAAAAGGCCTAATATTACATTTACCCTTGGCAAACCATTGGTAACCAAAAAATGTTTCTTTATCTCTTTGTTTTCCTTTTCCATCGAGAAACCACTAGAGCCGCGTGCCGCTAAGCCATACAATTAGTAGAGACGTTTGATGGCGTTTGACCATAGTCCGTACAAGTAATGTGCCGTTAAATTGCATACCGAAAAGCGTTAACTTTTTCGATGATCGTTGTTCCTAGTACTGTTGATAACAATATTGAAAATAAAAGCACACTTAATTACGTGGCATGATATATAGCTTATTTTGCTACATGTATGCATTATACAGTGCGGTAAAATTTATTGAAACATGAAAAGAATCGGACTTTTCTGAGCTATAGTATTAAGTTCAAAATGTTGCTGCTGCTTAAATTAATCCAATGTACTACCATTGCAATAACACAGACATATCGGCCAGTTTTCATGCTCTTCCTCTATCCGACTGACGTTTGACTAATGATTTCAATAGTAACCCTGTACTAATAAATAGTCAAAGACCTTACTACTAATTATATTTCTTGAGCGATCCTGTACAGCAATTCTAAAGTATGACTACCCGTCATGTAGTAATTCCACGCCTCAGTCATTCTGATATCTACGACTAATGTTGAGCCAAAGTAAATTATTTTGCTAACATATGATACCACATATCGATTGTAAATTGAATGTAAATAGAATCAATAGATACCACACAATGAGTTCTAGGTCACAGCAATTTAGAAAGTAGTTATTTTGAAGCACGTAAGAAATATTAGATTATGAATTTATGACATGATTCATTATTATGTTGAATTAAAATTTGAGCACGAAACAAAGTCGAGCATGAACCATGTTTTACAGTCACAGAGCCTAGATTGGCTCGCAATTTCATTGTGTTATTTAAGAATGATTGTTTTGTCCTAAGTGTTTAAAACCGACTATATGTCAAAGTTACCTTACATTTTACAACGCATTAATGTGTGTTGATTTGCTACATCTGATAACACCGTCTGTATTCTGAAAAAGGTAACATATTATTCGTAAAAGCAATCGAATGCGAATCAGTGGTTTTTGATACATTTAATTTCAAAGTGAATAAATTGATCAAAGTAGTGATACTCGACAGTAAATAAAGGTTTCTCTTTCACTTGAAATTAAAACATTACATAGAAATTAAAAGGTATCAGAAAATTTTCGGATGTTTGGTTCAATCGAAGAAACGATTACCTTTCAAATCTTTAAGTGTTCAATTTCCTGTCTTCCTTTTATTTTCAAAATGAGACCTAAACATTTACGGACTCTTGCTTAAAAGTAAATATAAATTATTCTGCATGATATATTGTCATCTGGTAAACTCTTGTTCACACTTTGATGTTAAAGTGCCTTTGTTGGTTCAAAATTAAACGGTTGAAAAGCCCAATAACAATTATCCGATGATATTTTAGATATAGCGTTTACACTATTCAAAATTTGTTGTTGGCTACTTGTTATAGTTAAGAACATTAAAATGACACACTTTGCCTATGAAAATAAAAAACAGTTTGATTGCGAAAATATAATACTGATGCAGCTGTTTATAGGCATTTTTGATACAGCATAATATGCATTCACTATTTATTAGAATAAAGCGTTTCAAAAAAGCATGTATCTCAATCTACATAATTGTGATATTCTGCTTAATTATGCAATTATCTTATTTTGTGTGGTAGATATACCGAAGGTTAGTTTGAATTGTCGAAATAAATAAAATAAAGTGACTTACTTTTAATTAACATGCAATCAATTTCTTGTTCCAAATTAAAGTGGTGAGGTTCTCGATTAAAGAGGTTATCTGCTAATTTTATAAGTTAGTATCCTGAAACAACAAACATATGCAAAACAAAAAATATTAGGTTGTCAATCTCATTAGAAGATGCATGTTAATAATATATACATTTGGCGATGTCACAAAATGCTTCCAAAACTGAGTTTAAGTAAACAAGCAATATGACCTGAATAAAGAACATGTAACTTTGTTGCAATCTTTCTCTCAGAAAAAGACTACAAACATACACTATATAGTAATAAATATATGCAATTAGCAGACACAGTCATGGATTAAGCCTAACCATAATAGTTCAATGAAGGACAGTTTATAACTGTAAGATTACAAATTGTTGCTAGGATCTAAACGTTGGCTATTATAAAACGTCCATACAGACGGGGACAACAATAGTTGAGTATTAGGACGAAAATTGTTGATTCAGGATGTGTAATGTAAAGTCACTAAACACTCTAGCTGTCATGGTAACGATGTATATTTCAGGGAAGGTCCACATAACTTCGTTTTGAAAAAACTCGTTAACATAATAGTCATGTGTGAAAAAGTTGATTTGCTTCATTAATTCTTTAAATATCAAAAATCACATTTGATAAATCTTGATGCTTAACGAAAATTGGTTATCCTTAACATTTGCATATGTACTTGTTATATAGGCCAATGCGGTCATGTAGGCTGTCACGGCCTTTTAATTTAAGCTAGTTTTGTAGACGGTGTCAAAGGAGAAATATATCATTTTTAGATAAATTTGGTACTTGGTGCAGTTTTCATTATTACCGTTAGATGTAGGCTTCCGCAACGAATTGTGCTCATTCGAGGAACAAAATCAGCTCGATAAGGGTCAAATAAGAAATCTTAGTCTGATCTTGAAGTAGGTCCGAGTCAATCGGGGAGCAGTTGTTCATGAGGGAGCTACTGGACGCAGTATCGATATTGGCCTAGTAATTGTAGCTCTGGGTTTTTTTCGCGGTCACAAGAACCTACAGACTCAAAGGTGCTACGTAATCGTTTATAATCCACCGTTTAAATACTTCTTAGCTCATTGGTGAACAAACAAAACACAAAGGAGCTCTCGGATACTAGTTTTCCGTTGTGAAGCATTGGTTCTTTGAAGGTTGATGGCGTAACGAAAGATATGAGAAAGATGATATTGCGTTTAACGCTTGCCAGCACGAGAGATGGACTGTGATTGCTACAGCCTAATAAACGACCACAAGATGACTGGAAAAGTATCCAACGTGACGTTTTAGCATTCTTTGAAGCACGTATTGCCTGATCGAAGGGAGTCAATGCACCAAGGAGATATTAAAGAGGTACCGCGTAACGTTTTTTTTCCTAATTAATACTTACCATATTGTACATTGTAGTTTTGACAACACAGCCAGGTACAAACGATGTGAAGATAACGCTAATGCAGATTATATTTTGCAAATACGGTTAACAATATAAATATGCACTGAATCAATACTTGTAATAATATCATCTGCAATATGCGTCGAACGACCTTTTATGTACAACATATACCGGGTAGGCAATGTTATAGATACTTAGTACTTAAGGCGTGTCTGCAAATGTGTTGTAAAATGCCCCCCGTCGAAATATATCACTATACCTTCGCCATTAAAATTCAAAATTATGCATACATGTATCCAAATGAATTATATTTTACAAGCTATGTAATCGGTGATAAAGACTTTCCCTAATCTTGATATGTTTGGTTGCTTAAAGGTAGCGCGTTCTCAGTTTTAAATGACACTGTTCATTGTTTACAAATTAATATCTAGATTTATGTATATAATGCAACAACACAATATGCCTGCTGTTATAATAGACACCTAATGTTATTGTAGCAAGCAATACTGTTTACAGTTAAACTATTTGCATGTGTGTATAAAGACATATAGTCACATCTTTCGTAGTTTGTCGTGTCAAAATAGACTTTTTTTACCTTTTATATATCTAAAGCAGAAATATAATATTTAATTTTTGTAGTGAATGTCAAAGTTACAGTTTTTTATGGTGAATAAGTGTAAATGGAGATATTGAATATAAATCTTTTCATTTTCAAAACGTTTCAACAGAGCTTTGTCATATTATACATTGTATAAAAGGGTTTGCAGATCTGATCTCAATTTAAGTTAGCCAAGGATACTATATCACTTGAAGATGCTTTGCAATAGTAAAAGTTTCTATAGTAGTAATTCTAAATTTAGATAAGTTTATTTGTTTAGATAATTGAATGTGGTAGCTACCTCTCGATCTACCAGTATTCCTTTTTACGTATTTTTTTATTTCTAATTTAAATCAATGTGCCTGCAGATACTAAGTTTCATTTAACAGTATAGAAATTTATTTTTAATTATAATTAAATTTTACTCTTAACGTTGGTACTGTCCATTTACATTTTTTGGCCTGAATGATTTTCCCATTTAAATGATTATCTTGCGGAAAGTATTACTAAAAGCAGGAGGCTTAGACGTTTAATTATGAACAAGAATTTGGATACTTGTAAATTGAAAGGAAGTTGCTTCATATAATTCATTTTGGAAATTAAAACATCACAATGATGATTAAAGGTACTACCGCACAAATTGACATTTTAAAATATATCCGTATTATACAATTGATGTTGATTATATTTATCTAGATTGGGTTACATCTCTGATCATTGTTTAAGATACATATCATAGCGTTAGACACATATTCCTGCATTAGACAATATAGACCTGTATCTTGATTATTTAGATAGATAATGATAAATAATCGTAGTATCAAACATTAAATAAAATCCATTGAAAAAGAATACACTATTTATTGCTTATCAAAATCTAATTTTCATTGAGCTAATTATGAGTGATGCTTAAACTTATAATATATGTATAATTCTTTTAACACATTAAAGGTCATCAGTATTATTCTTTAGTCATTAAAGCATTCATATTAAGTAATACATTTAAACGTTCATTTCCATCAGTGTAGTTTTATTAAAATGCTCTTTGTTTCAAATAACAAACGCTCAAGTATAACTTTTAATATTATATACGTCATATCTAAAACAAGGGCGACTAACTGTAGATGTATTCATCGAACTGAATCCTGTACTGACAAAGAAACTTGAAAATCAAACTGTCAGTAAAAACAACTATAAAAATAAACTGCCAATGCAGAATAATTGATATTGCCTTTTAACTAAAATAGTGTTGAAGTTAAGATTAAATTTCGAAAATGAAAAGTACACAGGAAGTTGAAGACTTAAGTGAAAGGTTTCTGCTAAATGAAGCACTGCATCAAACATCAGAAAATTACTAATACCCAAATATTTCAAAATGTTATTATCTAAAGCGGAGCAGAATTACTTGAAAACTTTCAGAATAGCATAAACACAACAAATTTATTTAGATGAAATGAAGTATAATGCAACTCACTGTTAAATTCGCACTCGGGACTATGCATCAATAACGCGCTAATGTTTACAATGGAACATTTGTTATACCGGAACTATGCAAATCAACGTTTTTGACTGCTTTCCCAAATTTAAGGCAACTGTCTATCAAACCAGCAATGCAGCTTGCTAGTTCTTTTATTTCAGAATTATTTTTGTATGATATTGAATTAGTTTCAAATACTTAGCATGCCTTGAAACATACTATATAAAAAGCAGTTAAATTATATAAAGCATGAAATAAAATATTTTTTTATATCTAAAAATGCACACGGGAGAGACCGAGTTAATTGTTGATTAACAGCGCTAAACGTGTTTGTAATGAAGTATACACTGTGAAACAAGTTACTGACACTGTTCAGCATTATAAACCAGAGTCTTTACAGTAATATTTATCATCATATGTGACATAAAGGCATGTATGTGTAGTAACATGATATGCTATACCAGGTTTCGTTAATTCACACTGCACTTCAAAAAAAAGCAAATAATTGTATTGAAGTATATACATTTGTTTTAATATAAATGTTTGGGTGATGCACTGCATCATTGGCTATAACTGTTATGTATCTAAAGGCCACTACCATTACATTATAAAGCTTACCAAATAACTATTCAATACCAATTAAAATGAAAACGCCCTAATCCTAAGTACAATTATAATATATTTTGATGTAAACAACGATTTGTCATTCAAACAAATTTGGAGTCTCTAAAATGTTAAATAAAAATGATAAAAGGTTGCTATATTTGGCGAGTTTTTAAGACGATGTATACTTGCATTTTTCTGACATATAATAAAGGTTAAAATAAAATATTTTTCACAAATTAACATTGTTTCTAGATATTTGTGTTAAATTAAATAATATGTAGATCAATTCACAATGCATTACGTTTTGTTTTGAATATGGAATGGTAGCACAGAAATCGTCTGAAAACTAGCAAGTTGTAACACCCAACTTCTACAGTGATTTGGGTTAATATGTAAAGTACTCCGCGGAAAAAAAACTCAATACACAATGTTGGCATTTTTTAAAACTAGACTGAACATTTAGCTGTATATATGTTGTGCTGACTGTTAGCTCTGTCGCGTTGTGTGATTGTTAAAGGATTACATCTGTGTATTTCTCTGTTTTTTAAAACTCACCAGTATTGACGACCAGTTATGTCGCTCTCCAAATGTTTGTGCTGTGCAGTGTCGATTGTCACATATGTTACGTGTCCTAGAGATATGCGAAGTGGGGTAAGGACATTTCCTGCTGAAACTTCTACATTCTACAACTGAAAATGTCTGAGTCAGTTAAACAATAACTACCCCAAACATATTTCAAAAGTTAAACACTTTTCTGTAGACATAAGATGAATTTAACTACCCTATAAATAAAAAGCTGTAATATATCAAAGCGCCATGGTCACCTTGAATAGTAGATTTATTAATAGAATAATAATAGAAATGTGTTTTGTTTACTCTAAGGGACTGATAACGTATGCCATTTTTAACATTTATGTCGTTTCTTCAGGAACATATGTTATCGTACACGTTTCATTTCAGCTAACACACATGAAGTTTGTGTACAAAACATTTGACTGATTTACAATGTGGCCTTCTGAAAAGAAATAACATTTAAACAAACGATTGAATGAATGAATGAATGCATGAATGAATGAATGAAGGAATGAATGAGTGGATGGACGAATGAATGAATGAATTAATTAATTAATGAACGAACGAATTAATGAATGCATAAACGAATGAATAAATGAATACTTAGAGGAAAAATAATGCAGAATGAATGAAAAATGAACACTTTCTAAAGCAATACGTAGCAAACGTACCCAAACACTCATTGGTTGAGAAAAAGCAGTTCAATTGAAACATTTCAAAATGTATATACATTCTTCACTTCAACATCCATGGCCGTATAACTAAATAACCTTTTTGTTTACTTAAAATACAATAAAAGTTTCATACGAAAATTATATATGACTCATTTATGAAAATTGCATATTTAGGATAAATTGCGTAAATTATACTTAAAAGGATTTAATGAATTAATATGTCTAATATTCAAAGGTAGAAGATTGCAAATATAGCTACTTTGATATGTAAATGTATCTTTCATGTATTTAGTCTTATGTTTTGGCATTATGAGATCTTTACGTTTACGTTTAAAAGATCTTACATGTAATCAGGAAACAATTCATTCTTACATTTAAATACCATTAATGCAGCATGATATATGGATCTATTTTTAAAAGTGATTTATGTAGTTCTATGAAGCTATGCGTATAATACATAAGTAATAAAGTAATCTATTTTTCTGTGAGATGTGTTCTTCGGAAAGAAATGACTTACCATATCACAAACCTAGAACAAATTATTTGAAAAATCCATTCAGTTACACCAGTATTGATATTTGGAATACTTTACCTCTTAACATCTCTGCAGTATCGTCTTTCAAATACAAATACAAGAACTTCCTTTTACAAAAACAACAGCAATGATCTAGCATTTCAAAACAATGAATTCCATATGTGCTACGTATATATACATTATGTGTATTGTATGATTGATAACTAAAATTTCTTTTTTCATAAAGCATATAGGGGTAATGACGAGTGTTTGTATGGATTGAGTGTCTTTTTGTGTAAATGTATATTGCTGTTTCTAAAACAATGTGTTTGCCTCTGATTGAACTTTTGTTTCTTTTCTAGAAGGCCACGTTGTAAATAAGTATGTGTTTTGAGCATAGTTTTATGTGTAAACTTTCTATAGATAAAGATATCATTATTTTTTTTATTATCATTATTATATTACGACTATTTTAAAATTCCCAAAGTAAAATCGATGAAACTTCGTCTTGTGCATGTTACTGTTCAAAGTGTATTTAAGATATATCAAGGACTATGATTTCTATTTTATCACAATTAAAAAAATCAAAAATACAGTTTAAAAATGCAATATAGCATATTTGTTCTATAATTGACAGTAACAATACATAACAATTAATGTGTAGAGATAATAATAATAAAGATTTTTTATTAAAGGTGTATGAAAACAACAAAGTTCTATCACATTGAAGCAAAATAATACCATATCAAGTTAAAATAAAGTCCAGACAAAAGGACACGCGTGAAAAGAAATATGTTGGACGACTTTGCAATATATATGTAATAAATGTTGTGACGATAATTCGAGTGGGGATTTCCTTTTTATGTCCCCTTCGGATAAGAGGGATATATTGGTTTTAAGCTGTCATTAATACTTACATTTATTTCATTATATGTATTATGATAATATATTGAAACAAACAGTATTGTTCTTTTCTAGCGTACCAAGGAAGGTTTCTCGCAAGGGTTTTTATCCCCTACAAAAAATTTAAAGGAAAAAACAGCATTTGTCTTCCCCCGAATCAACAGCCTCTTTCAGTCTTCTCTTTTACTGATTATGTCATTTTAAAATTTTGGGTTATTGGTAGTATTCAAATCTTTGATTCTCCGGGTTAAGATAGTTATTGGCATATAGCAGACAGCTTTTTAACATCAAGTGTTCATTTAATAATTTGCATTGTTTGTGGAGCTTATACTGTGATAAAATGTTTATCTACAATAAAGAACATGATTCATCTACGAAAGATAACGGTTACATTAGCGTAACAGAGAAAATGAGCCATAATACAAAACACAGTACTAATGACTCAAACATTACGTCATTTATATCTATAACTTACAAATTACATTACGCTGATAAAAATGAATACGTTGGCATTGTGAAAAGATAAATCAACAACATTTCGGCTTGTGAATTTCACTGTTAAATGTGTCGTGTAAAGGTTTGAGGTATTATAAGTTCTACTCCATCATCATAAAACAATCAAAGCAACCTAAATAAGAGCAGTTTGATGATGCAACATCGCATTTAAAATCTTTTTTTTTCTATTTCAAGATAAGCATTTCGAATGTGTCTATTTGAATATTGATAATCAAAGGTATGTATGTTTTCTTTTGCTGAAAATATATACTCAAAGCTATCAGGGATATTTGTACATTTGCCAGAGATATAATCATCTGAATCTAAATCATTTTGATTATATACCAAATGAATTGTGTGTGGCACTTGCAAAATAACGCTATGTGTGGTAGCAATTTTAAACTTAATTTGGATGGTCAATTATATATCGCAGCATCCTTTCAATTTATAAGTATCCAATTTCCTGTTCAAAATAAAACTTCAGTGACTACAGTGTTATTGTCCCAAAGTGGTCATTTTAACTTTTATTGCGAGAAGGCCTTCAAATACTAGCCTACATTATTTTCAAACTGGATAGTGTAAGTGTTACAAGTGAAATTTAAAATTAAATCTTAAAGCAGAGAGGTATATACTTTGTAAAATTTACTGACATGTTTGTGCCGTGCTTTTTCAATATTTGCCGTCTCTCTTTGCAGTACATTTATTATATAATGGAGAACAAAAGTACATAAAAACGATAGGCTGATACCAAATAATAAACATTTATTTCCTTTACTTCATAGGACAGTTGAATAAGAATACTATATTTCTTCCGCATTGTAGCAAAATACATACCACACCAAGTTGAAATAAAGTCCCTACAAAAAGGCAAGCGTGAAATGAATACTTGCTGGACGGGCATTATAATGTATGTAAGACACTTAATAAACTACGATACAGATTTGGGTTTCAACCCAAACAAATATAGTGGTTTTCAAAAGCCTTTCCTTAAGTACCAAAGTTGCAAATAGTTCCGGAAGTACATATTCACACCGGTCACGAAATAGTTCCGACTACATGATCCCATTCTGCAAAAAATGTGATGATCATAAGGGTAAAAAATGAAATGATCGAACAAATCATATGATATCTCAATGCAAAACAAACGAAGTTTTAAACGAAATCTTGTAAATATAAATAAAATGAACGAATTGTTTATAGAAATGTGCAGTGATCTTATTATAACATCACGTGGGTCTTAACCCGACCGATTAACACTAAGCTGTCGGGATTCGTCTACGCTTAAAAAGTAGTCTAATACTTATAAATCTGAAACGACAAAAAAGCGAATTGGCTAGAATAGAGAAATCAACAATATACTGGAGCCATGTGAAATCCTTATTAACACATGTTTCAACCGTGATTGTAATAACTTTATTGATGTGGGAATATTCCGCGCAACTTTACAAATTTGGACACACGTGATCATACCCCAGCCATAATCCTTTCCAGGTCGAAGCATTTTTTATGACCGTGTAAACAAACGTGAGTATATGTAGCTGGTTTTTTTATATTACACATATTTTGTGATTATAGATTGTGTATTTTTCGTTTGAATCTTTGTGTAGCCTAAATTTATTCGATTGTGCGACCAATCTGGTCTTAAAATGTAAGATCAACGCAAAATATGTAAAAGTAGGTCAGGCTACATGTATCAAGTCTCGCGTTTACATTCTGTGTCAGTGACCCTTCGGATAAATCTTTCATGTAAGGTTTGTCGTTTCTTTATCTTTATAATATCTTGAATATAGGGAAGATACTGCAGGTAGTGTAAGCGTCGCAATAGGGTCCTAATTTGCCCATCTTTCAAAAACTACAGTAGATCCGTGTGGTGTCGTTGTTTACCGATATGTTTACATAATATTGAGACACAAGATAAGGAATCCTGCGTGTGATTATTTTGTCTCGATTTTATAGACATATAGATTGCAGTGGGTTTTGGACCCTTTTTTAACATCAACTGTCAGGAAGTAGCTTATCAGACCTAGAATCTAGTATACTTGGAAAACCTTTCATTTTTTGTCTTTCTATTTATCCTCCATTTGCAGTTTTTAACCATAAGCCATATCAGAGAAGTAGAAAGGTGCATATCCTATTCTTGTAAATTAGAAGTCCAATTTCCGATTTTATCAAAGCCAGAAAGTGACTTGTCGTAATTAGTTCTGGTTCCATTACTAAATTGGTCTTTTTATTGTGTCAGTTGACCATATTTAGAAATAGGAATACTAGCGTTAGAGACCTTGGGCTAGTCGTAATTAGTAGATCTAGTGAGTGTTACAGGTAACATATGCGATAAATTAAGTTTGTAATTTCGGTAATATTGCATACATTTTACGTAGCAACCTTCCAAAATTGCTAAAGGCTTGATTGCGTCTTGTAGTCGAGTAATTCAGATTTTTCATATCGTTATTATAAAGTTAAATAATAATGTATTGGTAGCCTGTTTCCTGTGCTGCTCATTAAAGTTGACCTGAAAGGTTCTTCGACTACATACTTCTTTTCATTATCTATCATTTAATCAACGTTTAAATAGAATGCATATCCTTTGAGTTGAACATCTGAATTTTTACAACCAGCACTTTGCATTATAATAACTGTATACTATACATACAATTGTTCCTCTTGGGGGTTGACAACCATTCAAGCATTGACATATCTTTGAATTGAAAACCATTGAAATGTCTTGGAGTTGAATTCTTGGAGTTGAAAATCATTCAACAATCTTGGAGTTGAACATTATTGAAATATCTTGGAGTTGAACATCATTGAAATATCTTGGAATTGAACATCATTTAAATACCTTGGAGTTGAAAATCATTGAAATAACTTGGAGGTGAAATTCTTGGAAATGAAAATCATTGAAATATCTTGGAGTTGAAATTCATTTTCAAGATTCAAAAGCATAGAATTGGCAACAACATCAGTTGTACGGACTTGAAAAATGTAAGAAATGCATTGTTTTATCATGGATTTGAAATCAGGACAGCTAAGTGACTTTTTAATAAATTTGTAAATTAACTTACATTTTTTTTAATACATAGAGTTGATTCAGTTAAACACTTCAAATCTACAAAGCATTAATTCATTCTTTAAATTTTATTCAGATGATGATAACAAATGTCTGCTAAGTACAAATTCTTGAATAGTTATATGAATGTTAGGGTTATTTAGTCTTAGATCCTCTTGCAAGTTTGTGACTGATAATCAGAAATTGCCGATAATAAATTGGTGTTTTTTTCGAGCCCGGATTTCTCTTTATTTACTTGTATTGTCGTGTTAACTAAATACTAGCAGATCGGTGGACCTACTGCACTGATCAGCAAAGTAAAACCCAAAGATACATCGAGAGTGCATACACTTTCTTTCTTACCTCTTATTTTGTTCAACATTTGAAGGTACATATGTACTGTCTATTTTTTCATTGACATTTCATGGAATTGAACTATTTTTCTCCGTAGTTTGTACATGTCTCTAGTGATAATCTGATGATGAAGTTTAAGTTTTACTTTTTCTGAATTTCCTGACAGTGGAAACTGACAAACCAAAATGTTTTTTTATTAATACACGTTAAAATTTAAATCCTCAAGAGGACTGTATTCCTGAATATTTTAACATTGCTAGTAATGGGTGACCGTGTCCTTCCGTTTCTGTGAAAATATAAATAACAACATGGCTTACTGTTTTGGTTTCATGTGCCAAGTTCCATCAAGGGGATGCGTGTTTGCCTGATCAAGCTAGGGGAAGGCAGTGCGTACCATGCAGTATGATGTTTTTAATAACTTTAAGATATGATACACAAGGGCGAGACATGCAAGTTCGCGATTTACATGACATTCTTTTTGCTGGAAGCCAATTATATTGTGCTATTCACAGTTTGGCTACAATGTCTGATCTGATGGATCCACAAAAACTTCCTGGAAGCATCATTTACAAAGGTCAGAAAGTGTTCATTCACCGTAATGGTCTAGTGTCTGGCTTTATTGGCAACACTGGTAACAATGACGGCACTGTATTACTTACACTGGAATAAGCAATGTTAAAAAAGGTTACAAAACAGAAGTTTAAATGCTACATTTTAGTTTTTTCTGGGATGGCAGTAGGTGTCCATAGTGATGGAAACTCTTTATATGTGTTTGACAGTCACTCTAGAAATCATAATGGTTTAAGTTGTCAAGATGGGACATCGGTTCTCGGGGTTTTGCACTCTGTAAGGGAATTTTGTGCTTACATATGTGAATTGGTGAAGTCTTTTGACAAAAACCCAGATGTTGTTCAGTTTGATCTACATTACTATGCCCTTGGCAAAAATACAAAAAAAACTGACAGTGTCGTGGAAATCCTTCCTAACTTAGATGGATTTAGAGTTGTAAATGTAAAGAAAAGGAAGACGAAAGTGTCTAATAGTCATACTTCAAGAAAGCGGCAGTGCATCAATGACTTGATGGAGGGTACTTTTACAATTTGTAGAGGACTATCATGTTTCAAGTGAGGTTTCTGACCTAGTGTCCAAGTTTCATATGCTTGTTGCCAATGGTCCATAATATATGTGTTCCTGTTGTACTCAAACTTTATTCGAACACTATGTAAACAATGCTGAAGTCTTACCAAAAGTCCAACATTTATTACGGGTTATAGAAGTGTAAATAACAATGACTGGATATGCAAAGGGTGTCTAAGTGCTAAACAGAAAGACAAAACTCCACAATTTTAGCTTCATAATGGTCTTGCATTTCCTTCCTGCCCGCCAGAATTACATTTGTCACAACTAGAAGAAAGGTTGGTTTCCCCAAGATTAGCTTTCATGCAATTACGTGAAATGCCTAGGGGAGGCCAGATCAACATGAAGGGTAATGTTGTAAATGTACTGGCAGATGTTACTAGTCATGTGTTGGCGGATATCTGATGTGAGGTTGGACATCGGAGGAGGGACAAAACGAAGGGGTGTTCTCAAAATGATCCATTGATATTATGTAAAGCCAATAAACAAAATTAAGTGTTTCTGTTATTTATAACAAATATGTTTTTAAGTAATTGTAAAAATAAACAGCACAGTAGATTCATGTATGACGTTAAGTTTGTCTAATTGCCACAGAAGCAAAACTATTCAGTGTGCGACTATCGAAAACAGGCATGCAAAAATATTCATAAAAGGGTAGGGCATAGTCGGTTTAACTGGCCATTGTTTCCATCCAGAAAGCGACTATACATGTACCCATTAGGTAATATGTCATAGGTTGACCATGCAGCTAATGATTTCTAAAATCTGGTTTCTTGAATCTTGCATAAAATTTCATCCTGAACTTCATCTAATGAATGACTTCAGAATTAACTGGACGGCATTATGGGTCTCTGATGCATCAACCTGACCATCAGCCCTGGCACTTGCTTAAGACTTTTCTGTCGAACAGGAAGCAATACATTAGCTACAACTGTTAGCTATTACGTGCTTGGTTGTGCAAACATACCGCAGTCAGTGCATGCCCTGCACCTGTTACCACGTCAATATGTGATATCACCTATTACAAAAGGTATCAACTCTTTGAAATGGGTGACATATAAAAAGTAAAAATTAGATCTTGACGAACCTGATAAGTAATATCAAGTAGGTGATGTCACCCTTTCGAATAGATGATCTATCGAGCACTGTTTTACTATTTGATGCACTCTTGTGATATCACCAATGCGAATGGGCGATATTACCCATTTGAATTGGTGATATCGCCTATTTGTATTGGTGATATCAACTTTCATAATTGGTGAAATCCCTTATTTGAATGGGTCATATCACCTAAAATGCATGAATGTACTGGCTAATCCTTTGATAAAACTTTTTTTTAATATGTGATAGCACCTTTTCCCTTTGAAAAGTTAATATTAAGGCAATGCGTGATATCACCATGATTTCGAGAAGGTGATACCAACATTTTGAATAGATAATATCACCAGATATAATAGGTTAAATTCCGCATTCCCTTTAAAAAGGTGATATCACCTATTTGAATACGTGATATCACTCATTCGAATAGGCGATGTCACATATTCGAATGGTTGATGAAAATAGGTTATATCACAAAGTGCATAAAATAGTAAAACGATGCTTCATAGATATCACATATTGGAATATATTAGCTCACATATCAGCTTTGAATAGGTGCTATCACCAATAGGTGATACCATGTGGTCACAGAGGTACTTAGGGATATCACGTATTCGAATAATGGTGCTACTGACTGACAATTAGACAAACTATGCTGCAGAAAGTTAAAACATTTATTTTACGTTACGTCACACATGCACATGAATCTTTTGTGTTGTATCTTTACAATTACAGGAAAATATTTGTAATTAATAACAGAAACAGCTGGCCTTACATATTAATATAAATGTATCATTTTGAGAACACCCCTTCGTTTTGTCAGTCCTCCGATGTCCAACCTCACATCAGGTATCCGCCAACAAATGTCTGATAGCACCATCAAGTCATTACCCAGAATGATGAATGAGAATGAAACAATTATGTTAAAATTGAAACGAAAGTTGTCATACAAACATCATGTTGCTTTTGAAAACATTCGTCCAAATAGAGTGTTTGAAGCAGCGGCATGGTTAGTGGCTAACAGTTCACTGTTTCAAAATGAAGGCATTGTTCTTAATGAATCATGGCTGCAACAGCCAAGTGATGCTTTCAACTTAAACTGTGATGATTCACAGCAGGATGATAGTACCCAAGAAAATTTAGAAAAAGGGACAGATGCTTGGACGGAAGATGAACATTTTGATGACCGAATTACCGGTAATTTAGACACTTGCTTACAGTCATTGGATTTCCGTGAGTTCAATCAAATCCTTTGTGTTGCTCCAGGAGAAGAAAACACACCTATCAGTTTGTTTCAGGACATACATTCAGAGATACTGTCATTTCCTACAATTTTCTATGGCCAGGCACGTACTGAGAATTCCAAGCGTCTAGTTCCTGTCCACTACAGTTCTACTGTATTTGCAATTGGGAGTTGATAAATGTAGACAGAAGAGTTGTTATTAGTATACCTAACATTTTTTTCAAGCTGAAAAGGTTGCAAATAAAGCATATCAGAGACAAGGTGTCACTTGCCATTCGAAAATGTAAAACTAAAGGGCGTACCAGTACAGCAGGTGACTTTCTTGCTCCTGGGTTCGTAGCAAATTTGAAAATGAAGAATTATGGTTATAGAGTTTTCATAACCATGCGTGGGTCGCCTCCTTACTGGGAACAAGCCAAACGAGATGTATTTGCCATGATTCGGCAGCTTGGTATTTCAACTTGGTTCTGCTCTTTTTCTGCTGCTGAGACAAAATGGGAACCATTACTGCAGTCTCTTTCAAAACTTGTACATGGTAAAACAATTACTGTTGAAGAAGCAAGAACACTGTCATGGCAAAAAAAGTGTACACTGATAAAGTCAGACCCAGATACCGGTGCAAGGTATTTTGATTTTAGAGTCAAGACTTTCATACGAACTGTACTGAAACATCTATCAATGCCAATTGGTGAGATTACTGATTATTTTTATCGAGTTGAATTCCAACAGCGAGGTTCGCCCCACATTCACATGGTTGTTTGGATAAAAAATGCCCCTGTGCATGGAGACTGCCAAGATTCTACCGTGGTTGCTTTTATTGAGAAATATGTGACATGCAGAAAGGATGAAAGCATGCCAGTGTTGATGAACTATCAAACACACAGACATGCTAAAACATGCAGAAAAAGGGGGAAGGGCATAACTTTCCATTGTTTCCAATGCCAGAAACCACTGTCTTGTACCCATTTGAAGGTAATATATCAGAGGTTGACCATTCAGCTAATGTATCCAAAATCTTTTCTTTATTGAATGACTTGCATAAAACTGACACAGAAATGAAATTTGAAGAATTCCTTGCAGAATTAAATATGGATTATGGGTTGTATGTTGCATCAATAAGATCTACCTTGAGCAGAGCCAAGGTCTTCTTAAGACGTTCTGTTGCAGAAAGCAGAATCAATAGCTACAATGAAGTCTTGATTAAGTCTTTGATGGCAAACATGGATCTGCAGTTTGTGTTGGACCCTTTCTCGTGTGTTTCTTATATAGTGTCTTATGTATCAAAAGGACAAAGAGGTCTTTCAAATTTACTGAAAGATGCTTGTGTTGAAGCTCAAAGGTCAGACAGTGATATAAGGCAACAGGTAAGGAAAATAAGCAATCAGTTCTTGTCTAGTGTAGAGATAGGTGCTCAAGAAGCAGCTTATTTGGTTTTACAAATGCCCTTGCGAAGATGAACAAGAGATGTGATTTTTGTAGATACCCGAAAACCAGATGATAGAAAAACTTATAAAACCCTCGTCGCAACTAAAGGAACTGTCAGGAAACTCGAGTGATATTGAGATGGACAATGTGTTGAAAATATACAAGAGACGACCCTGTTCAATGGAAACGCTGTGCTATGCAGACTTTGCTTCCTGGTACGACTTGTGTACTAATCGAAAAAAGAAATACCTGAGGTACTAACTGAAGAACTACCCGAGACTGAGTATGAGCTTGACCATGATGATGACTTTGTTTCTGAAGGTGATGTTACTGTAGGAAATGTTATTAGGTTTCCATGTGGTACTCTGTTGCGTAAAAGACGTAAATAGAAAGTTATTTATACTCATGTTACTCCGTTGAATCAAGATAGAGAAGAACACTATCGTCAGAAAGTGACGATGTACACTCACTGGAGGAATGATGAAAAGGATCTTGTTAGTATATTTGATTCTTTTGAAGAAAGCTACAGTGCTAAATTAAATGAAATAAATTTAAATATACGAAGTTATGAAAGGTGTGCAGTTGAGTTTGAAGCAATGCCTGAAATTGATGAAGAATGTTTGGCTGGTTTTGTAAATGCAGAATCTAGTCATCAAAATTCAGTTGACATGGAAGTAGAACTAATGGTTTTGACTGTTTTGACCCAAATACGCGGGCCAGTGAGATACTGGACTATGATCTTGGGGAAGACTTAGGTGTTGCTAGAAGGTGTTTAGGTACTGAAGTTCTTCCACACCATGAGTTGAACACTTACAGTTACTTTGAACAAATGCAAGGGTTGAACCATGAACACAAAACATTTTTTATCACATTCTTCACCTTGTCAAAACACAATCATTGCATTTCTATACATTTCTGTCATGTGGTGGAGGTTTTGGGAAAAGTGAAGTCACAAGAAACATTTATCTGGGTTTTGAAGTACAGAACCATTGTCCAAATGAACATCCTGATACTGTTAAGCTGCTGTTATGTGCTCCAACTGGAAAAGCTACACACAATATTGGATGTCTCACTATTCATTCAGCATTTTGTATACCTGCTAATCAAGGCTTTCATTTCAAACCGCTTGATATGCAGCAAATGAACGCTATGCGAGCCCGTTTTAATAGTTTGAAAGTTTTGATAATAGATGAGATATTTCTGGTTGGTCGCAGCATGTTCAACTTTATTAATCTCAGATTGCAGGAAATCATGGCATGTACAAAACCTTTTGGAAACATAAGTATTCTTGCTGTAGGTGACCTGTATCAATTGAAACCGGTCATGGTATGTTGGATATTTTCACAGACTTTCACAAATATCCAACTTACTTGTCTTGCTACAAAATCTTTGGGTACAACTGTTCGATTTCTTTGAACTAACAGTGGTTATGATACAAAAAGACGATGCTGCATTTGCTGAACTTCTAAACAGGTTTAGAGAAGGCATGCATACTGATGATGACTTGGCTGTCCTCCGTTCTCGAATATTGAAGGTAGAAGAGAGCAAAGTTTAGGTCATTTGCCTCATCTGTTCTGCACAAGGAAAGATGTAGCTATTCACAACCTCTCTGTATTAGATGATATACCCACTTCAAATGTGGTTTCTATTGAAGCAGTTGATGACATTTCAGGTAATGTTAGTCCCTGCGTGACACTATTCTCTCAAGATTACCAGATGATTCTAGTAAAACAATGGGGCTTCAAAAGAAGCTCACTTTAGGTATTGGTTTGAAAACTGAAATCTGTTTGAATATTGATACATCTGATGGTTTGACAAATGGTGCTTCCTGTTGTATTAAACAATTTGACTACAGGGTACCTCAATCATCCCGGTGTAGCATTATATGGGTGAAATTTGACGATATCTCAATAGGAGAAAAATGGCGAACAAAATACCGACATCTTTACATGGATGGAATTTCATTGACATGGACACCGATACTTGAAACTTGCAGGAAATTCTGTTTTAAGTACTTCAAAACTTACCTTGTCATAAGGCGTCAATTTCCACTGTATTTGTCTCCAGGAAAGACCATCCATAAAACACAAGGATCAACAATGAAGGAAGCAGTGATGCATTTTGGAAAGAGAAAAATTGATCATATTCATTATGTTGGTTTAAGCAGAGTGACAAGTTTGTCCGGAGTTCATATATCAGATCTAAATGAGACAAAAATATGTGTTTCAGCAGAGGCTGAAGCAGAAAATTGAGGACTTTCCCCCAAGTTTGGATTCATTTGATCCATCAGTTTCCAAAGTGTGCTTTCACAACTGTGGGTCACTACAAAAACACATAGATGATTTCAAACATGAAAGTAACCTGTTGTCCTCAGATATCATTGGTTTAGCAGAGACAAGGCTTTGGGGTGTATTTGGAGAACGGTTTACCATTGATGGATTTAAAATCATCAGTGCCACAATTAAACAGTCTCTACATAGTTTAGCCATGTACTGCAGATCTACTTTAGATGTTGACCATTTGTCTTCTGGTACTGTTTCAAGTATAGAATACATACTCATAGGCATAAGAAACAGACTTGTGATTTGTTTTGTTTATTGTCAACCTAAAAAAGCAAACATTTCAAATGTCTCTGATTTCCTGTCAGTGGTGTCTGCTACTGATTTGACATATGTTGGTGGGCAGGTGATTAGTATGGTGCTAATGGGTGACTTTAATTATGATTTCAGGGAAAATGTGACTTTACTATCATTATTCCACCAGTCACAGAAATTGAAGCAGCTCATTTCATCCATTACTACAGATCATGTATTGATCATATTTATTCAAACTTAAGTGAGGAACATGTGAATGGTTCTGGTACACTGGAATCTTACTACTCGGACAATGAACCTTTGTTTATTGTATTTACCCTAGAGTAATATAGCTATGGATTGGTGTCATATAGTACTCACAGAGATCTGCTGAAATTGTCTAGCTAAGAAAAATCATTGACTGGGTTTATCTCATCTAATCAAAGTAATAGAGTTGAAATATCATATTTCAAAATGAGCATGTTTACATGAACAAATTTTCAATATCAAAATTTCATTGTTGGCTTTCAAAATCAAAATGTTATTGCTAGATTGATGTTTATATTGGTTTTCTCACGTATTTGGGTAAACAGCTTACCACAAAGTCTGATATAGTCTCGTAATGTTGTGATATTATGTAAGCACTGATTTAATGGATAATTAAACAAGAAATGCAATGTAATTAATTAATGCCATTTCACATTTGACAGCTACAGTGAATTTCACATTTAATGATCCAGTGTTGCATGTGCTAGGATATTCAATAGGATATGTTGCCATACTATCATTTATGTTAAGAAATAAAAATGTACATCTTCATTTTTAAAACGCATAACACAATGGAAGAAAGATTGTTGGAAACAAAGAAACACCTTGACTGGTTTTAACATTCCTTTAGTACTATGTTGAAACATTCACTTACTCATTTAGAGCCATGTTTAATTGTCTTTTCAGATGGCAAGTCTCAGCTCTGTGCATGCATTTAGTGACTGGGGAACAGGGTCGTATAGCAAGGCAATGAAGGCTAAAGTCGTGGCTGTGGAGGAGCAGCCACTCAATGATTTGGCAACTGGTTGCCAAGGCCATGTGTTACCATGCAACGAAATGTGCAAACGGGAAACAGGGCCATATAGCAAGGTACTGAAGGCTTAGGTTGTGGCTGTGGAGGAGCTGCCCCGCAATGATTGGCAGATGGTTGCAAACGTCATGTGTTACCATGCAACGAAATGTGCAAAATTCAAGGTAAGAAAATTTACATCATGTATTCTGTTGTAATTAGTAATTGCAACAGAATACTTGATGTAAATTTTTGTAATTATTACAAATCACTTTTTTATGAATGTTATTCTTGTAATTGCTCAAATAAATGATATCGCTATATCAAAAGCCACATCTACACAAAAAACTTACATAGTCTTCATGACTGAGTACCTATTAATATAATTGAAGTAGTCTTGTTATCATTATGAAGAATAATTAGACACTTGACTGAAAAAGGAATTCCTAATGGCTGCTCTTATGCTAATACGTATGTATACTTGCTTCAGGTTGGAAAAACTCTTGTTCTCAGTGATATGATAGGAAGACAGAACATTCCCTTTGGCTATAATGTCTGCCCCTCTTGAGGTGCCTGAGGCACATGCTGCTGGGGAAGACGTTTGATTACTCCTCACCCTCAGAAAAAGTATCTTGCAATAAGGGTGTCTGTGGAAGGGAATCATACAGGTAAGAGAAAATTTCAAAAAGATACACAAGGAATTCCTTCCTGATGTTGATGTTTTCTCATTGCAAGTGAACAAATATTCGTAACAGCAATCTCACTGAAATATGTATGTTCAGGTAACATTTATAGCCACAAGTACACTTGTAAAAGTATGTACAATGTACTTCCAGAAAAAAGTTATTTATGTTTTTCAAAAATACGTTAATTCATCAAACTGCAAACATGTTCATTTTGAAACAAAACAGTGCATTTAAAGTCCTAAACAGTATCACTATGTTGAATTATGCATTAGTCAGACAACTATGATATCAAAGATGGAAGTAAGTGAATTCTTTGAACATGCAACGTCTAAAGATATTATGACTGTATGTAGAAACCATCCAATTTCATCTTACTTCGCAATCATATCTGTCCGCAAATACAAACGGAGAAAATTATTTTTGTCATGGGCATCTGTCATGAATAGTATGGGAAGTTACTGGAAGGAATTTGTAATAACCTGAATCAAATGTTCACCATATATCAACATTTTGTATTAAATGCATGTTGCGGTTTGTGCACGTATGAGTGCACATTGTAAGCTTTTAAGGTCAGTTTTTATCTATGGAGTTTACAATAACAATCTTGTCAGAAAACTTTGGACAAAATATGAAATGCAGAAATTTTTGATCTCTCTTTGGAATTATGAACATGTCCTTCCTCTTGGTCATATACCACTTGCTAGTAAAACAATATACATATGCTTGACACTAAAATGATGTACACTTTTTTCCAATATTTTCTTGCAGAAATGTGATGGGAATGAAGAACAAATTAAGGCACTTAGAATAAGAGACTAGGAAGCTGAGCTGTTCCACAAGACTTGTGGCAGCCTTTCTGCAATCCTTGCTCTGTTGTAACAGACTCTCGAGAAATAAAGTAATGACAATGTGAAAATGGCTACAACCACATGCGCCAATCTGTACATCATGAAATATATGTGTATAACTCGTCAAAGTGGGAAGTTTATCCGAAGTGTGGAAGATGAAAAGACTTTAGTACATGCACTCTTTACCATTAGCGGCAATCGCCTGTTGTTGTTTTTTAACTATTCATTTATAAATATTATTGGGACAATTATTTCAAACCTTTACATATAAGCAGCTGATAAAGAAAACTTCAGTTACCACTTTTACTATTAGGACTCTTTCTTATTTCCGGCAAAGTGGGGACTTTGTGCATACATGTGCATTTTAAACCAGTTGTTATATTGGATAATAGTTTTTATGTAGCACATCATTCGTTAAGCTTACACATTACAGTATTACAGCATCAGACAGCTCAAAGGTATACAAATGTACAAATATGTTTATTTATTTTTTGTATTACATTTTCAGCATTTTAAAGACATGTATAAGCATTCAGGTTTCTTTATATGTTTTTAACTGTTTAATTTGAGAACATTTTGTTACTTTTCCTTGTCTGAAGCATAACCTGAAAACTACTTGTTGGAATTCAATAAAACTTCTTACAATAGTCAAGCACAATGAGAGTAAGTGCAGTATACAAGAACCATAACTATATCTTAAATAATTACAGAGTGATTGTCCTTTGTTACTTTTCCTTGTCCAGAGCATAACTTGAAAACTACTTGTTGGAATTTGATAAAACTTCACATAATGGTCAAGCACAATAAAAGGAAGTGCATTGTACAAAAATCATAACTCTTTCTTGACTACATAGTTATTGCCCTTTGTTACGTTTCCTTGTCCAGAGCATAACTTGAAAACTACTGGTTGGAGTTCAATAAAACTTCATACAATGATCAAGCACAATGACAGAAAGTGCAGTGTACAAGAACCATAACTCTATCTTGACAAATTACAGAGTTATTGCCAAGAACAATATCTCTGTTTCAGTTTTTTGAAAGGTATTCTGTTACTACTAACTTCCTCCGTTGAAAAATCAGTCTTTCAGGGGGTATTTATCACATTTAGTTATAGGTCTAGTTTAAAATGTGGTCTTCTGAAATAACATTTATACAACAAACAAAGGAATGAATGAAATAATGAATGAACGAATGAATGAACAAATGAATGAATGAATTAATTCTTAAAGAATATTGTACTGCAAGATTTAATGTTTTATGACTTCGTCTGATGACCCTATTAGTAATTCAGTGTCTGCGCTACCAGTTAAAGTCTTGTACAGGTCAGAAAGTACTATTAGAACTTATTCGTACTTTGACCCTTTTTTAGCACAGTTTTGCTTGTAACATTTTTGTTTTTTATTTCCATTAATCTTTGTCAGATGGTACCATTGCTTGATACCAATTCATTATTGTTGTTGGTATAATGTGTTGCATGTATTTATAGTGTTGCCTTTGATGTAAAAGTTTCATATATTAAACTGACAATTTGTTTATGAATTCCTGGGTTTCTTATTCATTGAGCATTTAATTAAAATTTGATCTCACCAAAGTTATTGTCTTGCAATAAAAATATGTCCTAACGCATTTACTTTGACCAAACACAACATGGATCAATAATTGCTTTAAAATTAAGAGCTTGCTTTATAATGCAAACATTAATAAACTTTTATTACAGGGAAGGAATTTGACTTGTTTGACAAAAATTGATCTGTGGATAGAAAATTGAATTGCTGTATAGACACAAAGGTGTTTGCATACATATTAATTTACAAGCATTATATCTAGTCGTCCATTACTGTGTTCATTTTTAGGTGTGATTTTTAGCTCGACTTCTCAGAAAAAAAGGGAGCTAATCCTACTCTGTGTTTGTGTCACACATTGGTTAAGTTTTTCGTACCACCCCACTTTATATCAAAACCACTAGAGGTATTGCTTTGAAACTAACCATACTTATTTACCATCATGACCTTCGTCCACAGACAAGAGACCATAACTTGTCAAGGTGCCCGAATTTGGCCTTTTTTAAGTCCCGTGTGTTGCTTGTGGTTTGGGTGTCTGTGGTGGTGTGTGGTGGGGTGGTGTGGGGGGGGGCTTTTGGTCTCCTTTTATTTTTTTTGTATTATAGGCCATTTTTTAACTAAGAACATGCATTTAGCTTTTTTAAGTTTTCGTAAAGCCCCACTTATTTCAAACCATTATATATATAGGCGTGAGCTCACAGGCACAAGCATTTGTGTACCCAAACAAATTCAGTGCCTTCAGCGCTTTGGTTTAAATGGTGGTGAGTAATGGGTTATATTCAAGAAAAACTTAATAATTTAATTGATGTCATGAGTCAAATTACGGACCTCTATGGTCGAATCCTGGTTGCTCATTGTATTTTTTTTAATTTTGTATCAAAGCAAGTAATATAAAATTATATTGTGAAGATAGAGCGAATGGGTCTTGCAGTCTGCCAATACGGTGAACATATGACATATGATTAATGATTTAAAATCAGTATGTCTGTTAATTTGAGCAAAACTTTGTAACCGTTTCAAATAAAATGCGTACTAGCTGATTATGTGCACCGTGTATCGTTATGGCATGGGATCTTGAAATATATTAACATTATAAAACGGAACATATACATCAGAAATTCGCTCTCTAACGTCAATGACGTCAGGTTTTCTTTGACGTCGAGTACGATGTACATTGAATTGTCAGTTACTCATAAAGAACTCGCTTGATTTACAAATAAACGAAATTATTTTTTTATTTGATTTACATTATTATAGTTTATGCAAAAGAGCAGTTGGCTGGCATATGTGTATTAGGTTTACGAACATACAGCGGTGTTGCCGCTTGTGAAAAGCCAAATATTAATTTCTATTCATTTTTTTGCAAAGTTTGGCACACGCAGCTTCTTTTAAAACATTTATCATGAAAAATGCATTGTTACTTCCCTTTAATATTGCTTTGACATTTCGGCGGGAATTCAGGGGAGAATACTCTGTATTGAACTATTATCAATATAGACAGTATGGACGAAGTACACGGAGATCAAGGTTTCTTGTTTGACTACAAACGAACGTTGTTCGCAGCCCGCGACATCATTTGGAATAAAACACTCTAGGCGAGATCGTTTAAAATCTAGTGATTGTCGCAAAATCTTTCAGCTTCAGGATATGTCCGAGTTATGATATAATTTTTGCCGTTCGTAACGTAGTTCGCTGAGTGAGGAGTTTTGTGTCATTTCTAATTTTAGCCGGCCTCATTCAGACGAAGAAATTCTGCTTTATCTATTGCTGCACCCTGCAAAATAATTTTGATTGTTTAATGAAACACCATTGCTAGCCCCATTGACTAAACAAATAAAAAAAGACTGCACAGAAACTTACATCGTTCCGTGTACGACCATGAGGTTGAAAAAATGTTACTGAACAAAGCAGACGACTCCGACAGTTTAAAGACGGGGACTTGGCCAGCATAAAAGAACACCACTTACGACTAACGTAATTCACATTTTGATATTTATTATATTCATTCTCTAAGAACATAAATAATGGACACTCCAACATGTATAACTGGTACATTTATACAATGCACATGCATACAATAAACTTTAATCAAAGATGACTTATAAACGAATAAAGCGCGCGCACACATTTACATTAAAATAACAGTTTATAGACTCATATTGCACAACATCTGTTTTTTCATAAAATATGTATAACGTGTTTAGCTCAAAGTGTTCAGTCTCCATTCTTACATATAAACACAACACTACAAACAAAACATCGTATCAACATGCGCTACAGATTAAAGTTATGATAGGCTTCAAATTGGTCGTATTGATAATTATTTTCAAAAATGAACGTTGAAACATAGTAGTGCTTTGAAAACATTTAACAAATGAGATAAACTGATGTGCTTTTCGTTTAATGGTACTATCACTTTAAGCTGACCGTACTCAGTTAGGCTTAAAACAATCAGTTTGACATGTAAATGATTATAGTGGTGCAACGATATACCGGTATACGCGGGATACTAGACTAGTTACTAGTCTGATGAAATTTATGTTTTTTCTATATACTATATTTCATGCACTATTTCCAGTCTATTTTATATGAATTTGCTTTATACACTTGGGCAGTTTTATCGGCGCCGGATAGTAGACTGGCTTTAGAACAAAACTGATAGATATTTATTAGTAAAAGAGATATTTCAGGGCCTGGTGAGCAGGCTAGGGGCGATACATACTGCGATACACATTCCCGTACAGAAATATTAGAGTTAAATGAACTACTCAATCTACACATTGCAATGCATGTATAAACATCAGAAAGAGAAAAAGAACATTTTGACCACCTTTGCCACTCTTCGGTTACAAACATATCCGCAAGTCGAGTTAGCTTTAAATAGACAGTTTCTAGGTCGTTTGCGAACAATTTGTGGCACTGTATTCACGGTTTGGTGATTTGGTTTTATTATATTTTCGCGGCTTTTATGTTACATCAATATATCACAATGGGTTGGCTGTATCACAATATATCGCAATACGGGTTTGTTGCACCCCTATAAATGAACTGGAAAATCTAATTAACTCGTAGATAACTAATTTAACACAATAATTATAACTGTAGCAGATGACACAGATTTATAAAATATGGTGTCTTTAATAGGTTAAGACACAAAATGTAGCATTTACATACCAGTAAATGTATTTCATAAAAAACATCAAGGGTTATCTAACCGACTTACTGTTTCTAGTTTGCTGTGTTTTACATGTACATTATAAAACGATTACCGTAACGTATTTGTTATAACTCAACAGCCATCAGTTTCTATTTAATAAATCTGACATTTTTGAATAACTTAATGAATTGTGATAGTCATCAACTTTAAAAAGAGTTCTGGAAAAATGAGTATGTATAATACAATTATGACTTGCCACACTCAGGTTAAAATTGACGAATAACTTCTGATTCCGCTATCGCAATGAGATGCCGTGAGGATAGCGCCTGAATGTTGTATCTCATATACACAGAAGGATAAAAAACATTCATGCGCTAAGCATGTACGAAGTACTACAGCATGCACATATCGATATGATTTTCATATATCTATAAAGATGCCTATCAAACTGTTTTCAATTCTATTGTAAGAATTTTAAGACTTCTTTTGCAGAAATCTGGTAAAGCATTATAGCATTCAAGCCGTAATTGTAAATGCATGCTAATAAATTGGTCGGCTACTTATTTCCCTATTAACATAAACTTTTAGGAACATTTTGATACGTGTGAATTCAAAACGAATTATAGCGCGAAACATTGTTGTATGATGTTAAGAAAATGACACGGCTATTTGTTATCAATGATGCAAACTTTTATTACCACGTGTCCAGAATGAAAAATGGTTTAGAGACTGACATGTCTCCCAACACGATTGTTCATTCTTCGAGTAGTTTTGGAGTGATATTATTGTGATTTTGGTAAGCATCTTGTATATACTGACCCCAGTCCGTTGGCCAGCTGTTTTGTCGATGGCGACCTGTTCCCAAGTACCATATTACGCTTGCAACGTGCGCACAAGAACCGACGACACGTGCTCCGGCTTTACATTTGCAATACCATGATGTGATTTTAGCACTAGTATAACCGATCCAACACCTGTACTTAACTGAAGATGTATGTCTGCTTTGCAGCTTTGCCTCTAATACGCCTGGTACAAAACTGCTAACGGACAGAACATAATTGTTCTCATTTAAGTGTTCTGCAGTATATGATTTTGCTTGTTTCACTGTGTAGATACCCAACGTTATTTCTCGCAGATCCTCCTCCGAAAGCTTTGGAAAGTCTAAAACAGATGAAGAATCTATTGCCTTCCATTTTGGCTTTGCTTGACTTTGTGTGAAGTTTTCTATTTTTGATTTTAAATCGTTTTTATTTTGAGATAATGTTAATAATTTTGTACCCAATGCTATATCCGCGAGACGGTCATTTGTTTTTGACAGCGGCGGTTTAAACTTGTTGCAAATAGCGCATACAATGGAAATGAAATCTGCTAAGTATGGCAAATGTGAGGTAGATAATGTTTTATCAAGAAATCGCCACTGTTTTAGCCTTGCATTTGCTGCTTCAACGACCCATCGTATTTTTGTGACCAAACGGGTTTCATTTGCGTCTTCCACCGAATGTTGAGAGCTGCCTTTAGGAAGGAAAGACGGCATCTTCGGACAAATACCTAGGTCTGTTAGCATTTTAATTGAATCCCGAAAACCCCTATCAACAACAAAAACATCACCTCGCCTTAACCAACTCTGCATTTCTTCAATGTTGTTAGTGAGCATGTTGTTTAGTATGCTTGCATCATTATTTTTACCATCTGATAAATATGGCCCAATAACGGAAACTATATACCCGGATGTTGTCACTACCATCATAGCTTTAACAAGAGATCTCCGTTTATGCATACTAAAAGTTCTTCTTTGGAACTTGAAGTTGGACGATTTATTTATGTAAATATAAGTGCCGTCCAATACAAGAATTGCAGGAGGATTGCATTCATTCTGGCCAAGAATTGATACGGCTATTGGTCGTGTATGTTTTTCAATCACATCATGCCTGCTTATGTGTCCAAAGCCGATATGTTTTGAAACGAAATGCTTAGACAGCTGCTTCCTGACAGATGCAACCGATCGCCGGACTTGTGCCTTTGAAAGGTTAAATAAAGTACCGAGAAGTCGATGAGATAACCCTGTTCTAAGTTTTGTTAAGAAAACAGCGATTGATGTGTTTTTACTTTTGTATTTGGATGTTTTGACCTTAACATAACTTGAGAGAGTTTTAAAATCGGATTTCGAAAGGCCAGTTAGATTAAGATAATCTTCATCACTTAAAACAGAACAATCGTCAAAACACAACCTTTTCTGTTGACTCTCTTTTGCACTGATACGAACAAATTCCAACAATTCTATCAACTCGCTGCCTGTTATTGTACTCTCACTTTTTGTTAAACCATTTTGTTCAAACATTTTTAATGCATCAGTAGTTAATCTATTTTCAATACAGTGTTTCGGGCAACAACGCGAACCCTTTTGTATAAAAACACCAGTCTGAATGTAAAGCTGATTGCGGGCATCATGCTTCACTCGTATCAGTTTTGGGCCGTATTTACTGCAAATGACACATTTTGAATGAGTACGACCTGCATTTGAGAGTGGTACTGTAACAGTTATTCGTTCGCATGGCTGATCTTCCGGTTTTCTTTTTTGTACCTGTTCTACAGTGGTATATGATTTAGCTTGTGTTCCCTTTTGTTTTGATTTTTGACGGACATGCTCATAAAATCTCTGTCTACATTTATTACATGAAACGTCAGTAGCGTCTGATGTAACCTGTATCATAAAATGTTTATCAAAATATTTCCTAATGTCTTTGTTTCTTGGTCCGGATAGAGGGATTCTGTCTTTTGGTTTTGTTCTCTTCTTGCACAGTATACAATTTTGGTAGTAGGCCATTGCTATGTATGAAATGAGAGAAAGACAGAATTTTATTATCGCGAAATAATGCAATTGAAAGAAAGGGAGGTAATAAAAATGTAAAATCTGGATAATCGCGAGAAACACTATCAATAAATTTAAATATGAAAACGTTTCTTTGAAAAAAAAAAATCATTTCATTCAAAACTGAAGAGTTTTAATGAAGATTACAAGGTACTGTTACAATTATTTTAATGTTTAATGTTTAGATATAAATACTTTGCACACAATGAAGACCGCAGTTATCATTCCATTACTAAAACCTAATAAAGACAAAAATGAACCCGCCTCTTATAGACCAATTTCTCTAACATCAACATTTACAAAATTAATGCAAAAAATGATAAAACCCAGGCTGTGCGCATATTTGGAAAAAAACAATATAATGTCTAAATACCAATCAGGATGCAGATCACATCATTCATGTGATGACAATATTACACGATTAGAATCAGATGGCAAAATCGCACAGGCAGAACATAAATATCTTATAGCTATATTTTTAGATCTTAGTAATGCTTTCGATAAAATGTGGAACGGAGGAGCACTATTGCAACTCCAAAACTCCGGAATACAAGGACGAATGATAAAATGGTTAAGGTGCTTTCTACAAAACAGACAGATTAAGGTAAAATACAATGGAGCTCTCTCAGAGGTAGTGGAAACAGTAAATGGGTGCCCCCAGGGAGCGGTTCTGTCCCCCATAATTTTTAGCCTCATGATGAATACCTTTGAAACACAAATCAACGAATTAAACAGAGAAAACCCTACTATAAATGCTAAAATATCTCAATTTGTAGACGACTCCGCCACATGGCTAACATCATTAAGTCCGGTACAGGCAGTAAAAAAAGCACAAACTGTTTTGAATACAATAGAAAAATGGAGCAAATCCTGGGGCTTCATAATTAACCCAGCAAAAACTCAAGTGTTATTAATACATAGACCGTCCGTAAAACCTCCGGAAAGAGCCAACAACTTTCCGAAATTAACGTTATGTGGTACGAACCTCACATACAATGAACACGCAAAATTTTTGGGAATGTATTTTGACAAAACTCTATCATGGAAAATGCATATAGAATATATGACAAAAAGATGTCTTAAAGATCTAAATATCATAAGAGCAGTAAAGGGAAAATCTTGGGGTACAGACAAAAAATGCCTTCTAAACATTTACAAGGCCCTCATCCTTAGCAAAATCAATTATGGCAGCATAGTATACGCCTCCGCAAAAGAATCACAACTAAAAAAGGTTCAAAGAATACAAAATAGGGCACTAAAAACCATAATAGGATGTCCGAGGCATACCTCTACTCTCCCATTACATACCGAAACAGCTATGATCCCACTACCTTTACAGAGAGAACTTCAAGCACTAAAATATTGGGCCAGAAGCTCCAGACTGGGCCCAAACTTACCTATCAATGACGATATATGCGACCACCCGGCATATTTTT
This sequence comes from Saxidomus purpurata, assembly GCA_022818135.1. NCBI lineage: Eukaryota > Metazoa > Mollusca > Bivalvia > Venerida > Veneridae > Saxidomus > Saxidomus purpurata. The sequence continues at coordinate 5,131 of JAFMSR010000618.1, read as the reverse complement.
ACAAAATCAAAAGTAACAAAAATTTAAAGAAACCTTACACACAACACATCAGAACTCTAATTACAGAATACGGCCTAGGCGATACCCAAATTCAAGAACCGTGCTATGAACAACTAATCAATATTGAAATGCCCGAGATCAATTTAGATCTAGTAGGAAAAATTAACAAATCTGAAAACGCTGAAAGAAACAAAATTATTGCAAATCTAAACATTATTCGGCACTTTAGAGACTTTACCCAAATTTATACAGATGGAAGTAAGGACCCGTCAAAACAAATAGCAGGGGCGGGCATAGTAGTTATAGGAGAAGACGGAACAATCTTACACAACAAGAGTTTAAAGCTTCAACATCAAGTCTCAATATTTACATGCGAATTAGCAGCAATAGATTATGCGATAACTTACTGTAAAGAAAATCATATTACAAAATCAGTCATTATTAGTGATAGTCTTAGTTCCTTAATGGCAATAAAATCAGGACAATCTCACAGACAAGAAATGATCTTTAATATACTAAAAACAATCACAGATATAAAACATAGAGGGGACGAAATTCAGTTAATGTGGGTACCAAGTCATGTGGGCATAAACGGAAATGAATTAGCAGACGACAAAGCAAAATACGGCAGCACTTCCGGTACAGAAATTCATATTAAGCTCAGCGTACCGGAAGTCTACAGCATCATAAAAGATAAAGTAAAACAAAAATATCTACAGCAATGGGAAACTTACTGCTCAACACATAACATAGAAATTAATATTAAACCGCCTAGCAAATTACAAACGTACCATCATGATAGAAAAATAGACACAATGTATACTAGACTTAAACTAAAAAGTAGCTATCTTAAAGGGGACCGATACATAGAAGACAAAAACTGCCAACACTGTAACGAAATAGAAAATTTTGGCCATCTAATGTTTCACTGCCCATTATATTCGGAAGAAAGGAAAATATTTGAAACAAAACTTTTGAAATTAGAACTAATAACTATTACGGAAAAAACTCTGTTAGATCCACCAAAAGAAATAGCACAAGATATTCGCCTGGCCGTATTCGAATTTATCAAAAATATAGGATACAATGAAAAAATATAGATTAGGACCGATTACATAATGGACTGCTCGGCAAAACACCAGAACAAACATACACACTACTGAAAACACAAACGTCATAGGTGACTTTTACGGAGTGGTAATGCCGCCCGGCAATCACTCGAACCCACACACCCACACGGTCGTACCAAAAGACCAAGGGGAAGTATAATGTAGTACACGGACTGCGCAAGTGAAGATCGACTAAAAACCGTATCTTACCCTTTATTTGGGACTCCCACCTTAACGAAATAATGCGTAACTCGCAATGGGGGAAAAACGGTACTTGGACTCTGCAGGAGCATGGTACGCGGAATGCATGGTGCTAGCCCTGAGCTCTATGACCCTATATACAGAACACAGCACAGAACTCACACAACTCTATATTTGATAAAAGTACATAGGGGTAGATATGGCAAGTCTATTATAGATTGTAGATATGTTATTTCGTAGATTAGATTAGAATAGGCAAGCCAGTATCGCATTTTAGTGACATAAAACAAATATTTCCACACTAAGAAACCCCTAACACACTCTCTGTAAACCAGGGGTGTCCTGTAATTTACCTTTAGGTAGTTTAGTATACTTTATTATACATGTATATATGTTAACAAGAATGAGCTTCCGGTACAGAAAGGTCAAGGACATCAAACCCCCACCTCAGGTGAATCTTTGAGACAAAACACATATCTAAAACACTGAATTCATATACCTCCGGAAAACATGAAAATTTTATAACAAAAAACTTTAGAACTAGATAAGGGCTACCCAACACCCTAGCCATAACTATAAAGCACGATTTAGTAAAGATTTGAAATGAAAATAGAAAAGATTGAAAACATTAGACAATTTTATTACAGATAATTTATTCCGCGATTTTCCAAAATTTTGTAGCATAAAAGACAATTTATAAAGGATACAAAACATTGACAGTTTATATTTCGACCAAATTATATTTAGAATAACAAGGACCAAAGATATAACACAAAAAACCGTAAGAAAAAAGCTTTATTTAAACAAAATCGACAAAAAATCCTTTTTTCTCTATCTAAATATATAAAAAACACATGTATAGAATAATTACTACAAATACCTACCACGTGACAAACCCGGTATAAAGCTGACATCTTGACATGTGACGGAAGCTCAGTAGATTAGATAGTTATTAGTCATTTTATAGAAATATGTGAAATTAACAAATTTTTACTTTTCAGCGGTTCTAGTGTCTGAGTAAGAAATTTGATACCTACATAGGAAAAAATAGTGTCTGTGGCGACATACCATTATAACCCACGCATATACAAACCCCTGGTGATTACAAAAACAAACATACAACTAATAAATGTCCAAAATAATCACCAGGACAATGACTGGAAAAACGTAGAAAATAGAAATAATCACAATTAATGACTGCTTAAACAAGAAAATGCATACTTAATGCCCATATAAAAAGTCATAACTAACCAAAAACAGTGATTGATCCTATAACTAGATACCCCAGACATTGCAGAAAATGCATAAAACACTACTTATTTCCTAAATGGAAGCAGTAATCTACTGTCAAAAAATAGCCGGATCCAAAAAAGCCAAACGCGCACCTGTTATAACTCCATCCGGTTCGTGCGCACTAAAAGTCGCAGTAGGTCACCCAAAACCAACAAGTAGGTCAGGTCAAGTAGTACGAACAGCAATGTTAATCTTGAAAAGCATATCTAACTTTCGCAATTATATTTTCGAACCAATAAAGATGTGTAATATAAGATCAAAACTACATTAAGAACAATCTTACTCAGGCACGAAAAACCCAATCACTCACAACAAAGAAGATGTGAAAAGTACTGGTTAGTCAACCAGGATCAGGAATAGTAGTTCACCAGCATCTGTCCGAGGACCGAATCGCCGATCATGCAAATCATGATCTACACTTCTTTTATTATTTATAAGTAAAAAATAAAACAGATTAACAGATTAAAATTAAAATTTCCTTCTGAAACAATTAAAAAGAATTTCTCACCAAAATTCAACAAAATTTTAATAAAATTTCTATTTTACGAACTCATGATCTACAACAACATTCATATATTTAAAGACAAATTTTGGCATTTTATCTAATTTATGATACAAATGATTAAAATAATTACATTAATGACTGTGCTTTTTCAACAGTAGTAGACCGAACTGGCGGCCATTAGCACCCTGCTGATTGGTTAATCATTTTTGTCTCTCCTGGCTCCGATTTTTGCTTCTAGCTCCGGTAGTAAACAACCAACTAGTACAAGTCTCTTTATAATTTTCTATTGTACACCATTATAATTAAAGAAGTAAAGTTAACAATTAGCCTGTGCGGTTGCTGGCTTATTTGGGTTTTAAGGGGTTTTTATATTTTCAAAATTTCAGAGTAGAAACATAAGTCAAACTTTCATGCATACTTTTTAACTTGTTCAAATAAGTAAAACCATCTTTTCGGACAACATTTTATTCTACCATTCAGGACAATTAAATTTTTTATCATCACAAAAAGCTAAGCAAAATAAAAATAGGACAACACTTTATTAAAGGGGATTTTTACTTTACAAAACAAACACATATAACATCTAGTATCAAAATTTTCTAAAAACTGTTAGGCTACCACGATCCAGACATACAAACTAGGTCAATCACACTTAGATCTCATTGGTCGCCGTGATTGGCCTACTATTTGGTAACCAATCAAATACAACCTTTGGCTATACTGGCTGGAAATTGCAGTCAGGTAAATTTCTCCTATTTTCTGGCTTCAAAATTTTATTTTTTAGGCATGACGGGAGACATGCCGGGGTCTCATCCAAATATCAAGCTAACATAAGTGCTCTTTTGGACGGACCTTGATAAAATTCTCATCAAATCAAATCAAATCAAAGACCGCAAATCTACGATAACAGGTGTAGAAACACAAGTAGATAAGCAAATGATCTCTAGTGAGATTATTTCACTTGTCGCACATGCTGCATTTGCAGTAATGTAAATATATGTGACAGGTGCACGTACGCCGCCAAGAAAGGTTAGTAGAAAAAATACATACATTGCGCAAGCATTAAAGTTTTGATATTTTATATCTTTATAAAGGGTATAAAATACTGCTTATCGTGGAACAAAAAACTAAAACTTTAGCGTTTGCGCATTACCTGAATTTTTACGTCAAACATCAAAAAGTATCCATTTTCGCGACTGAACGTGTTTTCCGTCGTCTTTGACGTCATGTATGACGTCATTTACGGTAACGTAGGTAACAAAAGTCGCGTGATTTTATTGTGGGATATATTCATTTACATCATAGTACTGTTCTTTAAGAAAAAGCATAACTATGATTTTTAGCTATTTTATAGGGCCAGATTCAATAATAACCCGTACCCAGCTCTTTCATTAGAAAGTAACTTAGCATGTTACATGACTTGTATCAAGGAGGGAACACTGCACTAATGAGGTAAATTTTGAACTACATCCCTCAGTTACTACATTTGTGATTAATCTGGTTCATGAATCACACTCAGCTGTAATGAATGCATCGTTAAGTTTATATTTCAGTCCTGGTAGTCAAAATGAAATATGTAATATGTTCATAGTCAATGCTATTTTTCGTCTATCATAAACACCACTGAATACTGATACTCAATTAATGATATCTAGACAATTCACCTTCTATTCCGTGTTTTATTCTGCTCTTGAAAACAGTACAAATGACTCGAGACAACAGCTTGTTATAAATTACATTGTACACAATATATCATGTTCAATATTGTTTTCATATTTCCTACTATTATTTGTGACCTGCCAAGCAATTTTTGTCCAAATGACGTCCTGATCGTAAAAGGTAAAACGCTAAAAAAGATACATGTGATGTTTGTAACAATTTTAACAGTTTTGTCTTTTTATATGAACTGAAATACCACACTGTTTTGCATAGATGCTGCTCGTTATGTCCAACATATCTTATTAGTATCCTTTTAAGCTTGTGAAGACATGTTTTGCTTCTTACTTTAGAAATGAAGGTCGAT
>JAFMSR010000617.1:0-48007 GCA_022818135.1 Saxidomus purpurata | reverse complement strand
ATGCGGCGCTTGCGTGGTGAGGTAAACGGTTAGTTTTTGGGTGTCTTTATCGTAGCTGCATACACAACCGCAGGTCTCTATAGAGGCCACATGAATTCGGGGAAGGTATACGCGTTGTTTTACTACAACATCGGCATCTTTTATAACCTCTTCGGTTTTTGCCTTATCACCACGTTCCCAATGGTATATTTGGTTATCTTTTTGTCCTTCTTTATCCGGTCTGAGGAGCGGTGCATCTTTGTCCAATGCTTTAAAGGGATCTACAATAGGCTTCAGGATTTCATAATCCACTTCAACGGCTGCCGCTCCGTCTGCAGCAATGTATCGATCGGTAGCAATGACTGCCGCTACTTCTTGAGATTGGTGCATCACCGTATCGGTGGGCAATACCATTTGGGTATCGGATAACAGTGTGGGCATCCAATGTAAATTGTACTGAGCCAGATCATTCCCGGTAATCACAGCCAGTACCCCCGGTATGGCAAGAGCTTTTTCTTTATTGATACTTTTTATCTTAGCATAGGCATAGGGGCTTCGTACCATGACCATGGAAAGCATTCCCGGTAATTTGACATCGTCTACATATTGTCCTTTACCATGTAGAAATCTAGCATCTTCTTTTCTTTTAACGGAGTGCCCCATTCCTCCGACTTCGGGTGATGTTTTACACTTGAACATATTATTTTACTAGTTTTTAATTTAGGATTACACTTTTTCTTTTTTGAGGCTCTCTGCAGCTTGTTGGATAGCCTTTACAATATTATTATAACCGGTACACCGGCATAAATTCCCCGAAATACCCCATCGAATGTCGTCTTCAGTAGGGGAAGGGTTGCTCTTTAATAGCTCTATTGATCTCATAATCATCCCCGGAGTACAGAATCCACAATGTAGCCCATGTTGGTCATGAAAAGCTTGTTGTATCGGATGATTTTCTCCCTCTGCAGAGATGCCTTCTATGGTAGTGATTTCAGAACCATCGGCCCGGACAGCCAGATATGTACAGGATTTAATGGATTTGCCGTCTAATAAAATGGTACAGGCACCACAATTTGAGGTATCACAACCAATATGAGTTCCTGTGAGATTAAGATGTTCTCGTATAAAATGTACAAGAAGAAGTCTTGAATCTACTTCTTTGGTTAGGCTCTCTCCATTTACTTTTAAGGTAATTGTATGTGTCATTTTATAGGTTTAATTTTTAGCTCTTTCTAATGTTCGGTGAAGCATGCTTTTTGTTATGGTCTTGGTGAGGGAGCGTTTATAGGCTTCAGACCCTCTTAGATCAGAAGAGGGGTCACAGTCCTCACTAGCTATTACGCCTGCTTGTTCAATCAGTTCATCGGTGATTTTATTTCCCCTCAGTACATCTTCTGCTCGGGATAAACGCAGGGGAACTATGCTTAGATTGGTTAAACCAATACCTATTTGCTGACAGATTCCGCTATCGTCTAATTCGAGGTATACGGCGGTTCCGGCAACAGCATAGTCACCTACTTTTCTTTTTATTTTGTGATAGGCTCCCCCCGATCCTTTTTTAGCTTTGGGTATTTGGACTTCTATCAAAATTTCAGAAGGCTCTAACGCCGTTGCATAAAATCCTTGAAAAAAATCATCTATAGGAATGGATCTTTGACCTTGTGGACCTTCAGCTATAAGTGTTGCACGCATAGCAAGCATTAAGGATGGGTGATCGTTAGCTGCATCGCCGTGTGCGATGTTGCCACCAAGGGTACCTATGTTGCGCACGGAAGGGTCAGCAATCAATTTGGTAGCATCTGTAAAAATAGGATATTTTTCCTGAATCAAAGAGGAATGCTCTATTTCAGCCTGAGTGGTGAGGCCTCCTATTTTTAGGATATCTCCTTCCTCTTTTATATACGATAAATGTTCTATCTTACTGATATCAATGATATGATTAGGTGTGGCAAAACGAAGCTTCATCATGGGCAGCAAGCTATGCCCCCCGACATATATTTAGCATCGTCACCATGGTTTTGAGATAACGTAATAGCTTCTTTAATAGAGGAAGCCTTATGGTAGGTGAACGCTGAAGGTATCATAGTTTTAGGTAAAAGGTTTAAAAATTATACTCTTGCGAGCCTCAATGATACATAATTTTTATTTAATTCCTATCGAATATATCCGTTTGACCATTAATATTTTTTTGATCCTCTATGAGACAGGGAATTAGTATACTGTATGTACTGAGATGGGGTATCGATATCATGTATTATGGAATCTGTTTTCATCTGTATTTTATGCATCAGCGGTAAATTGCTCTTTACTAAATTCTTAGCTCCTTCCTTATGTACATGGGTCATAAGCTGTTCTTTAAAATGGCTACCAAAAAGAACAGGATTACCGGGAATAGCATTATAATAAGGTCTTACAATTTTTTTACGGTAGCTGTCTAAGGTTAGAAAAAAGGAAAGAATCTCTTCGTATTCATCGGTGGTAATAAAAGGAAGATCTCCTAGGCAGATGAGGTATCCGCATGCTTGTGTAGAGGCATGTTGTATACCGCATTGTATGGACGTGGTCATTCCTTTTTCGTAGTCGGCATTGTAATATGATTTAACCTTTGGGTATTTTGCAAGTAAGGCATCAATTCGGTCTCTATGATACCCGGTTACGACAAGGATTTCATGCACTTGGGTTTTTGAAATATGTTGGATCACTTCCTCCAGTATGGTATGCGTTTTAAAGGGTAAATCGAGTTTGGGTTTTTTCATCCGTGAGGATAAACCTGCTGTCAGAATGATGGCGGTAATACCTTGCATGAAACGAAGCGTCTTTTTTTCTGATTAAGGAGGTTAAACAGATTGTTTAATCTTTGAAGCGGAAAGCATTTCTTTTGCTTTGAGACTTTCTTGTACGGTATTGGCATTGAATAATACAGTATCATCCTGAAGGTGAACTATTTCCACAGGGTTATTTATTAACACTTTTCGGGCGCAGGTATACCCTAATGAGAGGTAATATAAAAGGACGGGATACGCTTGAGGCTCCCAAATAGTGATAAGGGGTTCAGGAAATTTGGTTTCTGTATTATAAAAACACGTGGCCATCTTTGCAGGATTGCGATGTTCAACTAATTTTTTTAGTGTTTCCCGGTTTAATAGAGGAATATCACAGGCTACTGAAAACCAAGCTACATTAGGATTCTTTCTGAAGGCGGATAGAATCCCTCCATAAGCACCCAAATCATAAAAAGTATCTGCAAGAGGGTGGGAGAAAAGACCGGACTGCTCATTTTTGCAGGATACAAACACGTCATTACAAAACGGATTCAATAGGGATTGTAAATGTTCGTATTGTGGTTTTTCGTGATAGGTTAAGAATAGTTTATCGTGTCCCATTCGGGTGCTCTTGCCACCACCCAATATGAGTCCGTTTAGAGACGGCTCTTTTTTGTTCATGAAATCCTTGATGAAATCGGCTAGTCGGGTCTCTTCTGTCATGAGGAAAAAGGGCAACAGGTGACTGTTGGGTATAAGCTTTTGAATATAATCCGGGATGTGCTTGTCTACCAAACCTATTAGGGCAATAACATGGGTGAGTGAGGCTTTACGTTTTATAAGGGATGCTTCTTTTTTGCTATCTATAATGATAATTTGTGAAACTCCTTGGAAATGATTTCCATTGATTAAACTTAAGTATGTCGCATAAAAAAAAGCACTTTTTGGATAGCTGGTTTGTTCACCGTAAGTACGGTATTGGAGATGCGTAATTTTATCCATAAATTCATACGAAAAATCAGAGGGAGGAGGTGTTGTTTTTTCCTCTATTTTTGATGTTCTATGGTCGGCATCAACATATGCGATGGGAAAGGAGTTATTAAGGTGTTTACCCAAAGATTTTATCACGCTCTTTATCCGCCCACAATTGCTGCCTAAGAAACTGATTTCATTTTTTGAAAAATGACCTTGTTCCCTCCGGGCTAGTTTTTGATGTTTTTGATGTTTGATCATGCTGTTCTGATACAGAAAGGAAATTAAATATAGAGAAATAAAATCGTAATGAATAAGCTTGTTTTAAGAATAATAGAGAAATTATTTACCGGTTTGCCCGACAGGAAGGGTAAGGCTTTGTCCTTTAAAGGTTTGTTATAACATAGTTTAGGTTTATGACTCATTTTGCCTTACATTACTCGCATAACTATGCACGAAAAACGCTCGATTTTATAAACCATGTACGCTCAGTTATATCTGGATTATAACGCAACTACTCCCTGTGATAAAAGAGTGGTGGAGGATATGATTCCCTTTTTACATTCGGATTTTGGTAACGCCTCCAGTGCGCATCATCCTTATGGCTGGATAGCTAAAGAAGCTATCGATGAGGCTACCCAAAGCATGGCATCAACATTGGGTATATCGACACACGAAATAGTGTATACTTCCGGATCTACCGAAAGTATAAATATGATCCTAAAAGGAGTGTATAGAAAAAATAGAAATAAAGGTAACCACATCATTACCTGTAAAACCGAGCATAAGGCCGTACTGGATACGTGTATGTTTTTAGAGGAGGAGGGAGCATCGATAACCTATTTGGATGTATTATCCAATGGTATGATTGACCTAGCCGAATTGGAAAGAGCGATCACCAAACAAACCATTTTGATAGCTATTATGTATGCTAACAATGAGACGGGAGTTATACAACCCATTCATGATGTGGGCAACCTAGCCAAATCATATCGTGTCTTGTTTTTTTCGGATGCTACTCAGGCCTTGGGAAAGATACCTTTGCATGGTCTTTTTGAAACCGTAGATTTTGCATGTTTTTCTGCTCATAAATTGTACGGCCTAAAGGTGTTGGGTTTGTCTATGTAAAAGATACAAAATCCTCATTACTAGATACTTTTATTCAGGGAGGAGGTCAACAGCGAGGACTAAGGGGAGGTACGTACAATACGCCTGCTATTGTGGGGTTGGCCAGGGCGGTTGCGCTATGCTACGAAGATATGGATGAGGAAATGAAGCGCTTGGAAACCCTACGCGATACCTTGGAAGAAGGATTGTTGGCTATTGATGCTTCTTTTGTGAACGGAACTTCTCAAAGCAGATTGCCCAATACACTAAATATATCTTTTGACTATGTTGATGGTGCTACACTTTTGCGTTCTCTGAGTCGATTTATGGCAGTTTCTAATGGATCAGCTTGTACTTCAGCATCGGTGAACCCTTCTCATGTTCTAACCGCGATGGGAGTACGTGAGAGTCTTGCTCTGGCCTCTTTACGTTTTGGTATCGGTAGATACACCACGGAGCACGATATGGATAAGACTATAGACATGATTAAAAAGGAAATTCAAGTACAGCGAGAAGACAACGTATTATGGGAACGATACAAATCGTAGTTAATTATTTCTTTCTTCTTTGGGCGGGTTGGTGGTATGCAGACTAAACACGTTCGTGTATAGGTCCGGACTTAGCTCGTAACATACCTCCTTTTTTACCTGCAAAAGCACCTACTATTTCTGCAAAAATACTGAGAGCAATTTCTTCAGGAGTATTCGCTCCAATTTCGAGACCGCAGGGTGCATAAATACGTTCCTTGTCTTCTAAGGATAGGGGGATGCCTTCCTTCTCTAAGGAATCGATCATTTTAATAAACCTTTTTTTGGGTCCCAAAGATGCTATGTAGGGGGATTTGCTTTTGAGGGCTTTTTTTAAGTTTTCAATATCGGTTTTAAAATCATGTGCCATAAGAATAATGGCGGTTCGATCATCTATTTTGGGTTTCTTTTCTTCCTCTTTCGAATAAATATGCTGAACAGAACTTAGCTTCTCCTTTTTTAACTTTTGTATATTCCCTATCAGACTCATCTCCCAGCCAACAACTTTAGCCAGTTCAATAACCGGATATACATCGTAATTATCGCCGTATACAACAAGATGAAACTGTGGAAGGATCAGTTCGATAAGGGCGCTTAGCTCTATGTTCCCTAATGTATAGCTAAAGATTTGTGTTTTTTTCTTTTCCAATACGATTGCACTATCCCGCAACAGTACTTTTTCGAGCTCCGGGTGCATACACCCTTCCAGTATTTTGGTTTCTGTATTGTAGTAAAAGGTATTGCCTAATGCCAGCTTTTCTGCGTTTCCGTTAACCTTTGTTATGGTAATGAGGATATGGGATTTTCTATTAAAAGCACATTGTTCCAATAAAGACATAATAGTGGTTTCCTTACTGATCGGTGAAATAAGGACATCGATGATACCATTACACCCCAATCCTACACCGATCTGATGCTCATCATCTTTTGATGTGTCATACGTAACAATCGAAGGTGTATTTTTTAACATCGCGATTTGAGATCTTTTGAGCGCATCACCTTCTAAACATCCGCCGCTGATGCCTCCTTCAAAAATACCGGATTCAAATACCAACATTCGAGCCCCTTCACGCCTATATGATGATTCTTCAACCCTAATTACTTGTGCTATAGCTGCTCTTTCTGCTGAAGCCTTGCTATGGGTATGGTACAGTGATAAAATGGACTTTATTTCTTTCATAGACTTAATTTTTATTACCTTACAAGCTATAAGTTTATACCGATAATTTAAGAAAATAAGAGGACTATGCCCAAAAGTCTACCCTTTAAAACCTTAAAAAAAATATATGAACTTAATTTTTTTAAATAATTTAGCTAAAAGTCATATTACATTGCTGCATGAAGATAAAAGATAGTTTTGATAGAACCATAGACTATGTACGGGTTGCAGTAACCGACCGATGTAATTTAAGATGCTTCTATTGCATGCCGTCAGAAGGTATTCCTTATGAACCCAAAGCTCATTTACTGAGTTATGAAGAAATCATCAGGTTGTTGGGCGTATTGAAAAATATGGGATTTACAAAAGTACGTTTTACGGGTGGAGAACCTTTTTTACGTAAAGATTTTATTACGCTATTGGAAAATACCGTCAAGTTATTGTCGTTTGATTCCCTTCATATCACGAGCAATGGAACATTGATAGAAAAGCATATTCCCACACTAAAGGAACTAGGCATTAGGCACATCAATCTCAGTTTGGATACCTTGAATCCCGCACGATTTAAAAAAATAACCCGTAGAGATGACTTTGATACAGTACTGCGAACGTTTTATAACTTATTGGATAACGCTTTTCAGATCAAAATAAATACTGTGGTGATGCCGGGAATCAACACCCAGGATATTATTCCGTTGGCACAACTTGCACAAAAGCACGATGTAAGCATTCGTTTTATAGAAGAAATGCCATTTAATGGAGGTTATAAGCAGAATACAAATAAGTTTTCTGCCTCTCGTATTTTTGAAACGTTACACGAAACCTATCCCGATATAAAAAAGGAATCGGGCTACCACGGGGATACGTCTACCCACTATACCATCCCTGACTTTAAAGGCAATATAGGCATTATAGCAGCCTTTACCCGAACTTTTTGTACGACCTGTAACAGACTTCGTATTACCTCAAAAGGAGCTATAAAAACTTGTCTATACGATGGGGGTGTATTCAGTATGAGAGACTATATGCGCTCAGGGGTTTCGGATCATGATTTGATGTTAAAGTTTCAAGAACTGATAAAACATAAACCAAAAGACGGCTTTGCTGCTGAGGATGTACGAAAAAAGACTACTGCAGTGGCTGAAAGCATGAGTATGATAGGAGGGTAAAGCTCTATGAATAAAACATTTATTACCCATCAGGAAGCGTTATCCATACTGGAGAAAAACAAAAAGGTTTTTGCCGATACCCGTGCACCATTAGACTGTTGTGGTGCTCGGTTTTTAGCCGAAGACCTCATTGCCGACAGAGATTTTCCGCCTTACGATAGAGTGACCATGGACGGCATTGCTATTCGCTATGATGCCTTGAGTAAGGGTAACTTAAATTTTATCATACAAGAGGTAGCCCCTGCAGGAACACCGCAAAAGACACTCATAAAACCCCAACATTGTATAGAAGTTATGACAGGCGCTATGCTGCCTCAAAATACCGACACCGTTATACGTTATGAAGACATAAAAATATCTGATGGCATAGCTGCCTTGCAGAATACGGATATCAAAAAGGCTCAAAATATTCATTTTAAAGGTAGTGACATAGCCCAGAGTACGGTTATCATACCCAAAGGGCAACAACTTTCCAGTGCCGAAATTAATGTAGCGGCAGCGATCGGTAAATCTTCATTGACGATCAAAAAAATGCCTTCTGCGGTGATTATTTCAACAGGAGATGAGTTGGTAGATGTACATGAAAAGCCGGCAACTCACCAAATACGGCGGTCTAATGTCTATGGGATACGAAATACGTTAAATCAGTGGGGTGTTTCTGCCGATTTACAGCATCTGCCGGACGAAAAAAAAGCCATGCAAGCTATCGTTTCTGATATGTTGCACCAATATGATGTTTTGATTCTAACGGGAGGTGTTTCTAAAGGAAAATTTGATTACCTACCGGAAATACTTACCTCCCTTAAGGTGAAAAAGCACTTTCATGGCATACAGCAACGTCCGGGCAAGCCCATTTGGTTTGGTACCAGTGAAAATGGAAAATATATCTTTGCGCTCCCGGGAAACCCTGTATCGTCGTTTGTATGCCTCTATGCATACATCCGTTTTTGGCTCAAAAAATCCTTGGGTGTGGAAGAGAAACCGCACTATGCAACCTTGACTAGAGACGTTCATTTTGAACCGAACTTGATATACTTTCTTGAAGCAAAAATACAAAGTCACGATGATGGTAAAGGGTATGCAGATCCTATCATAGGGAATGGTTCAGGAGATTTTATCAACCTGATAAAAACAGATGGTTTTTTGATTTTACCACAAACTATTAGTATGTTTAAGAAAGGAGAAACCTATCCTTTTATACCTTATAGATACGAAATGTAAACCTATGGAATTGAAAAAAACATCGTGTTGTCACATCGAGACGCCGGCAATACACAAAAAAAAACCAAGCATGGAGGGCGGTGGATTTCTTTTTTTTCTACGGCATTATTAATTCTCCTTCCCAAGTGTCCTTTTTGTGTAGCGGCCTATACCGGGGCTATCCTTATGTTTTTTGATATACAGAGTACGGCTTTGATACCTTTTTTTGCACATGTAAAACCCATTTTAGGAACACTCATTTTAGGTCTGCTTACCCTCAACTATAAAGGTCGAAAAACACAATTAGCTATTGGGATAGCAGGGGTTGCACTCGTATTGCTGTTGCTGGCTCATTACAAACACATAGTATGGGTTCCGGACTGGGTAGTATACCTTTGTTTTGTTTTTGCTGTTGGGTATAATGGAAACATGCAGCACTTTTATCGATTTCTTAAACCAAAAAAACCAATTGTGCGCACTACATAAAACGAACGTTTTGCGTATCGTGTCATAGAAATTAATTTTTATATTTTAACCGTTTTTTAGAACATGACCATTTTACTGTTTGGAATAGCTAAGGATATTGCAGGCACGGCCGAGCTGACATTGGAAAACGAGAATAAAACCCTTACTAATGTAGGAGCGCTTAAAAATTATTTATACGACCAATACCCTGAGTTCAGCACCTTATCATCACTGGCTATAGCGGTCAATAGCACTTATGCAAACGACAATACCGCAATCCATCAAAACGATGAAATTGCGTTGATACCACCGGTAAGTGGAGGGTGATTATGGATATAAATATAGACATTTTAGATACTCTGGATTGTGCTCAAGGACAGGCATACCTTTCTCATCCATCAAGTGGAGGAATCTGTTTGTTCATAGGTACGGTTAGACATTGTACTCAAAATGAAGAAGTGGAGGCGCTTCATTTTGAGGCGTACGAAGCCATGGCAAAAAGAGAAATGCGTTGCATTGCACAGGAAGCAGGGCAAAAGTGGAACCTCAATAAAGTGATACTGCATCATGCTGTGGGTACTAAAAAAATAAAAGACCCTGTGGTATTAGTTGGAGCCTCTTCAGCGCATAGAGAAGATTGTTTTGCAGCATGCCGATACCTCATAGATACCTTAAAACAACGCGTACCCATATGGAAAAAAGAGATTTTTAAAAATAAATCGGTTTGGGTTTCTGCCCATCCGTGATCGATGAACTACAATACACCTTTCTTTGTACGATAAAGCCAGTATATAAATTATTCCCTGATGCCTGCAAGAACGAAAAAAACACTTTCTCATATCGATGGTGCCGGTAAAGCTACCATGGTAGATATTTCGAATAAATCCCCTACTGTTCGTATGGCTATCGCCTCTGGAAAAATAACCTTCCCTCCGGCAGTATTTAAAACCTTAAAGGCTAACGCTTTTTTAAGCGCAAAAGGCAGTATCATTCAAACAGCCATAATTGCAGGGATACAATCGGTGAAAAGAACCGCGGATTTGATACCGCTATGTCATGCTTTAGCACCTTCGAAAATAAGTATTGATATAACACCTTCTGTTGCTTCGTTAGATATCACGTGTAGGGTACAATGTACGGATCGTACCGGGGTTGAAATGGAAGCTTTAATGGGAGTATCGGTGAGTGCCCTGACGATTTATGATATGTGTAAAGCACGGTCTCACAACATAAAAATTTCGACCATACAACTTGAACAGAAAACGGGAGGGAAACATGATTTTCATCGATCAATGCGCGCTAAAAAACCCAATACATGAAATGCATCAGGATAGATACATACGGCAGACTATCTTAAAAACATTTGGGGTAAAGGCTCAAAATAAACTACTTCGTTCAAAAGTGTTGGTGGTGGGAGCAGGAGGCTTGGGTATCCCTGTATTACAATATCAAAACGCCATGGGCGTGGGTACGCTGGGCGTTGTAGACGCAGATCGGGTGGATTTAACCAACCTGCACAGGCAGGTTCTATACGCTGAAGTTGATGTGCAAAAACCAAAAGTGACTGTAGCACTTGAAAAATTAAGAGCTCAAAATACGACTACAAATCTTATTGGATATGAAACCTTGCTTACGCGGGAAAATGCTCTGAACATAATTGAAAAGTATGATGTTGTGGTGGATGCTTCCGATAATTTCTCTACGCGTTATCTGGTTAACGACAGTTGTGTACTGCTTAAAAAACCTTTTATTTACGGTGCACTTAATGGGTTCGAGATACACGTAAGCGTATTGAATTACCATGGGGGAGCTACGTACAGATGCCTTTTCCCTGTTATGCCAAAAGACAGAGAGATTCCCAATTGTAATGAACAAGGCGTATTGGGTGTCATGCCCGGGATAGGAGGTACCCTGCAGGCACTGGAGACGATAAAAGTAATTACAGGTATTGGAAAACCTCTTGTAGGGGAGTTGCTTATATGTAATGGATTGGTACAGGACTATCGTAAAATCTATTTCCCTGTTGTCCCTAAAAACCTAGACATTACAAAACTTCAGGACACTTATGAACTAGCATGCGATAGGGATATTGAATCGATCGATATAGAAACGTTTAGAGCGCTGCATCAAAGTAATAGAATTCAGATTATAGACGTTAGGACACCGGACGAATACAATCGTTTTCACCTTCCCCATACTACGAATATTCCATTGGATGAGCTCGTTACCAGAAAAAATGTTATACAATTTGATAGACCCGTATACGTATTGTGCCAGTCGGGTAGACGTAGTATAAAAGCAATTCAACAACTTCGACAAGACCAATCCAATGCTACCTTAATTAATGTTGCAGGGGGGGTGAATAAATGGGTGGTATATGCTTCTGAACATTGAAGTACTCCTGTTTCTTTGCCTGTGTTTCTTTGTCATAGCAACCCTGTATTCTTCGATAGGATTTGGAGGCGGGTCAAGCTATTTGGCTCTCTTGGCATTGAGTTTTGTTGGTTTCTATTCCATTCGTTCCGTAGCCCTTATATGTAATCTTGTTGTTGTTTTAGGGAGTACGTATTGGTATTATAAAAACGATAGCATCAATATCAAATCCTTTTTACCCTTTATTATATCAAGCATCCCCATGGCCTTTGTAGGTGCATTATTTAAGTTTAAGGAACATGTATTTTTCATTATCTTAGGAAGCACGCTAATTACTTCTGCCTTATTGCTGATTTGGCAATCCGTGAAGACGAATGAAAAAATAGAGTCTGATAAAGTGTATCCCGGATACCTTAACTATGTTTTAGGAGGAGCCATTGGTCTGTTATCAGGAGTAGTAGGTATTGGGGGGGAGTTTTTTTAGCCCCGGTACTAAATCATCTCAAATGGGATTCGCCTATTAAAATTGCAGCGTTAGCAAGTTTTTTTATTCTGGTCAATTCCGCATCGGGATTAGTAGGATTTGCAGTACGTGGAACCCTTGATATTCCGTGGAAAGAAACAGTATTATTAGGATCATCCGTACTGCTGGGAGGGCAGGTGGGCGTTCGCTTTGGCATCAAACGATTGTCTCCGAAAGGTATAAGGCTGGGAACAGCAGTACTAGTATTTATCGTAGGTCTTAGAATTTTAATGGAAAAAGGATTTGATGCACTTTAGCCTACCCTCTATTCTTTTTGACCCACTTTGTCAACGATAATGCGTACCTCGGAGGTAGGGAAATAGTAAATCACAATGGATGAGGGGGGGAGCGTCCAAAAGGCATTATGCTCATAGAGCAACAGAAAGAAATCCAATGGGCTTGGACGGCATACAAGGTATAGGCAGATCGTCCTTATCACCATACCCACCGTAGCGGGTTTGGCACTATGATTTACCTTGATCTTTCTTCTTGATTTTTATAAAATCCGTGTACCCTAAAGCTACGGCAAATCCAATCAAAATTGCCATGATGAAGATAAACCAATTAGCTCCGTTCCCGATTATCTGACCAAACATGTTCATTTTTTTGTCTTAAAAAAACAAAGATAACAGTTAAGTCGGGGTCTCTATGCAATACGGAGATTAAAAATTTGTTGCTATGCATGCTTTCTTGGGCTATACTTGTCCCAATACCGGGATAGTATCGTGAAAGAGGTTGGTATTCATGTTATCAGCCGTATCAAAAACCTTATTTTCAAAGTGTTGGGACAAAAAATAAAATCCATACAGAAACAGACTATTACCTGGTCTATGGGAAATAAATCAGTTCCTTTACCCGTTTTTCAAACCGATTAACTTCTTATTTTATGTTTCAAAGCTCGGAAGAAGGTAAAATGAATGATTTTCCCTAACTTTGCACCCCCGTATTGATTTGAATTGATGGCATGCCCCATTAGTGAGGTGGGGGGCAGTGCTGAATGTATTGGGTGATACGGAATAAACTTCATGAAAAAACATTTATGGTAAAATCAAAAAAAGAGGAAGACATATTAAAATCGGATTTGGAGGGGAAACAAGAGGACGCTGTATCGGGTGAAACGGAACGCTCCATGAAGACGGAGGAACCCCAAAGTGAGACGGATGTTAAAAACGAAGATAAGAAAGACATCCTTTCTCCAACCACTAACGATAGGAAGGATGACGGACTGCCCGATCACTATTCAAACACTACACTTCCCGCCTCTTTAGAAAACTTTGATTGGGATGCTTTCAGCAAAAAAGGTTTTGGTGATGGGTATTCTCCGAGCGAACGGGAAAAAATAGAAAATATTTATGCTGGTTCCATCACATCGTTGACCGAGGGTGAAGTAGTAAAAGGAATAGTAGTAGGCATCAATAAGCGCGACATTGTATTGAACATCGGATTTAAGTCAGACGGACTTGTCTCGTCGGCAGAGTTCAAAGACATGCCTGATTTAAAGGTAGGGGATGAGGTAGATTTATTTGTAGAGGAACGCGAAGATGCTGTAGGACAACTAGTCCTCTCTCGTAAAAAAGCCAAATTGGTTAAAAGTTGGGAGAATATGCAAAAATCCTTCGAAGAGGATTTCGTGGTAGAAGGATTTGTAAAGCGCAGAACCAAAGGAGGGCTTATCGTTGAAATATATGGTATTGAAGCATTTTTACCCGGTTCTCAAATTGACGTAAAGCCAATTCGTGACTTTGATATTTATGTAAACAAGACCATCGAGGTGAAGGTCGTAAAAATTAACCACGCAAACGATAATGTAGTGGTATCGCATAAAATACTTATAGAAAAAGATATCGAAAAGCAAAAGGTAGCCATCCTCAACAACTTGGAAAAGGGGCAGGTATTGGAAGGCGTCATCAAAAACATGACCGACTTTGGTGTGTTTATTGATTTGGGCGGAGTGGATGGGCTACTTCATATTACGGATATTTCATGGGAACGTGTTAATCATCCCAGCAAAATTCTTAAACTTGACCAAGTAGTGAAGGTCGTCGTCCTTGATTTTGACGAAAATAAAAAACGGATATCTCTAGGCATGAAACAACTCACTCCTCATCCATGGGATACGTTGCCCGAAGATATTGACGTGGACTCAAAAGTGAAGGGTAAAATCGTAAATGTATCGGACTATGGAGCATTCCTTGAAATCCAACCCGGTGTTGAAGGATTGATCCATGTATCCGAGATGAGTTGGTCTCAACATCTCAACAATACACAAGATTTTGTGAAAATAGGGGATGAGGTGGAAGCTGTGGTGCTTACCATTGATCGCAGTGAGCATAAAATGTCACTGGGCATGAAACAATTGACCGAAAACCCTTGGACACGTCAAGATATGCCTACTAAATATGCCATTAATACAAAACATACAGGTATTGTTCGTAATCTTACCAATTTTGGACTGTTTATTGAACTGGAAGAAGGAGTAGACGGTCTGTTGCATATCTCTGACCTGAGTTGGACAAAAAGAATTAAACACCCTGCCGACTTTATTCAAGTAGGAGAGTCGTTGGAAGTAGTACTGTTGGAGTTGGATATCCCCAATCGTAGATTAGCATTAAGCCATAAACATTTGGAAGAGAACCCTTGGAATACTTTTGAATCCGTATTCGAAGTTGGCTCTGTACATAAATGTATGGTGATAAGCAAAACGGACAAAGGGGGAGTATTGGAACTTCCCTACGGTATGGAAAGTTTCTGTGCTCTAAAAAACTTAATAAAGCAAGATGGTACTCAGCCTGCCGTAGGCGAAACATTGGAGTTTAAAGTGCTCGATATTTCTAAGGAAGAGAAACGCATTACCATGAGTCACAAAGCTGTATGGAGCGGTGAAGAGATAAAAAAGCCTGGCTTTAAAAAACATGAGTACGATTCGCAAGAAAAAACAATCGCAAAAATTAACAGGAGCACAGAAAAGTCTATGCTCAGCGATATCGAGTCATTGAGTACGCTCAAAAAGAAGATGACTGCTGAAAACTCAAAAATGGAGGAAGATACTGAATAACCAATGTCTACGGAGACTTGTGTTGACAGTGTTTACGAATATCGGATGGATGCTTAAATTGAAGAGCATAGGAGCATCTTTTTGGAGCGATTCGGAGATCATAGTGTACAAAGGAAAATAGGGTCTCGTGGCCGAGTGGTTAGGCAGGGCTCTGCAAAAGCTCGTACAGCGGTTCGAACCCGCTCGAGACCTCCACTAAATAGAATAAATCCTTGTTAGTCAAATGATTAGCAAGGATTTTATTTTTTAAGGGGGCTTTCAGACTTGAATAAACTTATTTTATCAAAAGATTAATTTGATTTAATTAACGCTAACACAGTTTCAATTCATTAGCACTTTATTTATATTAGCAAAAACATATATACACCTCTCTGTAAGAAATTTTCCTTGCGTGGCAAAGCCTTTTTGAATTATATAAGTATACTACCTTTGATGTTAGTACACACAATACATCTGGGGGATTGGTATTGGAGTGGCGTAATAACGGCTGTTGAATAGGCACACCATTCATTGTATATGATGTAACATAGACCGTGACTTCAAAAAAAATCAAAACCTATATTAATTGGAGTTCCGGTAAAGATGCTGCTCTGGCATTGTATTATCTTCTGCAGGATACGCGCTATGAGGCAACCCGTCTTATTACTACGGTTAATGAACATTACGATAGAGTAGTCATGCACGGTTTGCGGAAGTCTTTATTGGAACAGCAAACTAAATTGATTGGTATACCATCGTGCACCGTTGCATTGCCGAAAGAGCCCGATATGGAAACGTACGAACGCAACATGAATCGTGCATTCAAAACACTTTTTGATGAAGGATTTAGGTGTGCAGTTTTTGGAGATATTTTCCTCGATGATCTTCGTTTATATCGTGAAAACCAATTGAAGAAACTGAATATTCAGACCCGCTTTCCTCTTTGGAAAAGAAACACCACAGAACTTATGGAAGATTTTTTAAACGTGGGCTTCAAAGCAATTGTAGTATGCGTCAAAGCGGAAGCATTGGATGCCACATTTGTGGGAAGAGAAATAGATAGGAATTTTTTGCGTGCACTCCCTTCTCATATAGATCCGTGTGGAGAAAACGGTGAATTTCATACATTTTGCTACGATGGTCCCATTTTTACTTCCCCTGTACAATTTACTGTTGGGGATAAAGTATATAAAACCTACACGTCACCGAAACAAGATCGTGTAGACGGTAAAAGTGAAGATATAGGGTTCTGGTTTTGCGATCTGCTGCCAAAAGACTACGGCAATACAAAAAATTATGTTGAATGATTTTTTGTATAGGTAGACAACAGGTTATTCACCTGTTACGATTGCTCAATTTTATTTCTGTGAGCTTCCTTTTTGTATCCAGAGAGAAGTCTCCTTTCATCATCCAATCGTAGTAGGAAGGATCTTTTTCCAATACTTCCAATACAGGTTTACCTTTGTGTTTTCCAAAATTTAGGGTTACCTCATTGTGTTCATTACGTATCATACGCCCCGACAGATCAACCATATTAGAAGCAGTTAATTGATGCAGCTCTGCTATATCATTTTTTACTACCCCTACTTGTTTCCCCATTTTATCGAGCACAGGCTGATCTTTATACATAGCTATCTGTGCTATCAATACCTCCATTGTCGCTTCTGCATCGGCTTCTGCAGAATGAGCATTTTTTAATTTCTTTTGGCAGTAATAGGTATAAGCAGCAGTGAGATCGCGTCGTTCCATCATATGGTAAATTTTCTGCGTATCCACTATTTTCTTGCGTGCGTAGTCAAACTCTATTCCGGCTCGTAGGAACTCTTCTACTAACATAGGCACATCAAAGTAAATAATGTTAAAACCCGAAAGATCAGCCCCTTCAAAAAAACGAGCATACTCCTTGGCCAATTCTTTAAAAGTAGGTTTGTCCATGATATCCTTATCGTAAATTCCATGTATGGCAGAGGACTCTTTTGGTATCGGTATGGTTGGGTTAACACGGTTTTTTTTACGTTGTATCTCACCGTTAGTCAATATTTTGATTACGGCAATTTCAATAATTCTGTCCTGCGTAATACGAGTTCCTGTTGTCTCGAGGTCAAAAAAACATAAAGGCACTTTTAAATGTAGATTCATGGGGTAGGCACTGTTTATTGAGTGGATATTTTCTGAGCAATTTGGTTTAAGTTAAGTCCGTTAAAATTCCCTGAACTCATCATGAGCAAGTTTTTAGATGCCCATCGCATTGACGTTAGATAGGTTTCTAATGCGGAAGCGTTCGTAAAAATTTTTAACAAAGGATCGCCAAAAGCATCATGTATTTCTGTATCGGTGGGCAACTCTATATTGTTTCGTTGTATCTTTTCTGCATTATAATATACAATTGCTGTAGTACATGAATCCATCGTATTTCGATACTCGGATATGAAATTTTTGTTTAAACTACTCAATGTATGCAGCTCCAGACATCCTACTAGTTCTCTTGTTGGGTATATTGCTTTTACCGCTTTTGTAGAAGCATGAACTTTAGAAGGGGCGTGAGCAAAATCTTTATATATGATAGTGGAATTATTTTCAAATACTTTGCTAAGCCTGCCTGCCGCACCTTTGAAACTGGGCAATGCTTTATAAAACTGATCGACTGTAATACCTATAATTTTAAGCACCTCACAGGCTGCAGAAATATTTTGCAAATTATGTGTGCCAAACAGTTGAATCGGTACGAGATTCTCTGTTTTTGATTCTGTTGCAAGTTTTAGGAACACTTTATCCTGAAGCAATACATGATCGTGCGCTGTATAGGGAACAGCCGTTACATCAGCACGGGCTTTTTCTCCAATAGTTTTCGATATAGAATCTTCGGCATTATAAATCAGTGTTCCTGCTTTTGGGGTGGCATCGGCGAATGTATTAAACGATTTGACGTATTCTTCTTTGGAAGGAAACACATTAGCATGATCCCATTCTATACCACTTATAACGGCTATATGATGGTGGTATCTCAAAAATTTGGGAGTAGGATCCAGATGGGATGCAAGGTATTCATCTCCTTCTATTAAAATAATGGGAGCATCGGTTAACTGAACCGTATTCTCCAAACCTTCCACCTGAGCACCTATGATGTAGTCAAATTTTCTGTTGTAAAAAGCCAGTGTATGGATAACCAATGCAGTAATGGTTGTTTTTCCATGACTTCCTCCAATTACGATACGTTGTTTATCTTGTGAGCGACTCAGAATATAATCCGGAAACGAATGAAGGGGCAGACCCAACTCCTGTGCCTTGAGTAGCTCCGGGTTATTTTTTTTGCATGCATACCTAAAATCACTAAATCAACGGTATCATCCAACTTTTCAGGAAACCAACCGGATTCTTTCGGCAACAACTCATAACGTTGCAGCACCGACTTTGTAGGATCGTATAATTCATCGTCAGAGCCGGAAATAAGATGCCCTTCTTTTTTCAGCACTACTGCCAAGCTGGACATAATGCTTCCACCGATGGCAATAAAATGAATTTTCTTCTGCTCTGTCATAAAAATCTCCTAAAGTTAAAGTAAAATATTTATTCATTAAAAGCATCATTATCAGGTTTTGCAAACCTTGAAACTATTTCCACACTAAATACCTCGATATTTTATATATTAATGCCGAAAACAGGTTTATATATATTTTATACACAAATTGTATTGTTATTAAATTGTGCATAATATGTTAAAATAGCTGGATGAGGATAAAAAAGGTTTGCCGTATTATTGTCCCTTTAACTTTAATATAAAATGGAGCATCGACCGGTATCGTTAAGATCGGCATACGGAAAACATGGCGGGAAATCAGTAAAAACGATAACCCGAGAAATCTCCGAAAGCCTAGGGAAATTACCCCCTCAAGCAATTGATATAGAGGAAGCTGTACTGGGTGCTTTAATGTTGGAAAAAAATGCACTGACTACCGTAATTGAATTTTTACGTCCCGAACATTTTTATACCGATACACACGGTGAAATATACCGTGCTATTATCGACCTTTTTACACATTCTGCACCGGTAGACATGCGCACCGTAGTGGCACAGCTGCGTAAAAACGGTAAACTTGAAGTGGTTGGAGGTGCCTATATTGTTGCCGAACTAACCTCTAAAGTAAGTTCCGCTGCTAATATTGAATATCATGCTCGGATTTTAATAGAAATGGCTATTAAGCGCAATCTTATTCAGATTGCTTCCCAGATACACTACGATGCTTACGAGGATTCTATGGATGTATTTGAACTTCTCGATAAAACAGAACAGTCTATATTTCAGATAGCTGATGCCAATCTGAGGAAAAATTACGATAGTATGAAAGCGCTCATGCATAGAGCGGTGACGGAATTGCAAGACAGGCAGAGCAAAAAGGATGGCTTGACCGGAATCCCCAGTGGCTTTTCGCAACTCGATCGGATCACCTCGGGATGGCAAAAATCAGATTTGATTATCATTGCTGCTAGACCGGGTATGGGTAAAACGGCTTTTGTTACTTCGGCTCTTCGTAATGCTGCAGTGGACTTTAACTTTCCCGTAGCGATCTTTTCTATGGAGATGGCGTCTCTTCAATTGGTTAACCGTCTGATATCATCAGAAGCTGAGTTGGATTTTGATAAAATCAGGAAAGGCAGCTTATTAGAACACGAGTGGCAGCAATTGGTGACCAAAACAAATCGTCTTTCGGTAGCCCCTATTTTTATCGATGATACGGCTGCGCTCTCTATTCTTGAGTTGCGTGCTAAATGCCGTAGACTCAAGGCGGAGCACAACGTAGAACTTATTATAGTAGATTATTTACAATTAATGAAAGGTGAAACAGGCGGCAACCGTGAGCAGGAGATAGCATCTATTTCAAGATCGCTAAAGGGTATTGCCAAAGAATTACAAGTACCTGTGGTAGCCCTTTCTCAACTGAGTCGTAGTGTGGAAACCAGAGGGGGCGATAAAAGACCACAATTGTCGGACCTCCGCGAATCGGGATCTATCGAACAGGACGCTGATATTGTCATGTTCCTCTACCGACCCGAGTACTACAGAATTACCGAAGACGAAGAGGGAATGCCTACTCAGGGTATGGCAGAAATGATTATTGCAAAAAATCGAAATGGATCAGTAGATAGGATGAAGCTAAAATTTATTGCCAAATACGCCAAATTTACAGACTTTGATACCTTTTCGGACTCAAATGCATTATCCGGAACCATCATCAAAGAAAGCAAAATCAATACGTCAAAAGATGGAGAAAAAGATTTCCCCACCGAAAAAAACGTACCGTTTTGATCAGGACATAAGGGGAACCCTATAGGCATGTAAAAATACGTCTTACCATTCAAACCGGAAGTAACTAAAAAATACTCTGAAGGAATCTTTCCGCTTTTACGCAATAAAACTTCCCAATATTGCGGGATACTTACTCCAACCTTTTTGTACCCCGCAACCCATGCTCACCCTGTCTTTTTTTTAGTTTTTAGTTTTTTTATCTACGCACTTGGATAAGGATATTAAAACAGGTTATTTTACATATGTATTCAACTAAATTCTGATTATATGAAAATTTTGGTTTGTATCAGCCATGTACCGGATACCACATCGAGCATACGTTTTGTAGAAAATGATACCCGTTTTGATGCGTCGGGTATACAATTTATTATTGGACCGTACGATGATTATGCTTTGGCACGGGCAGTTGAATTAAAAGAATCACTGGGAGCACAGGTCACCGTATTGAATGTAGGTATGACCGATACAGAGCCTACCCTTCGCAAGGCACTTGCCATTGGAGCCGATGAAGCCATTCGGGTTAACGCTGATCCTGTGGATTCCTTTTTTATAGCCTCGCAAATTGCCCATCAAGCGACTGGATACGATTTAATTTTAATGGGACGTGAATCCATTGACTACAATACCGGTGCGGTACACGGTATGACTGGGGAGCTGATCGGTATCACATCTATTTCTCCGGTGATGCAATTAGACATCGAAGGATTTACAGCAAAAATACAGAAGGAAATAGATGGAGGTAAGGAGTTTTTAGAAGCGTCTCTTCCTCTTGTCATAGGGTGTCAGGAACCCATTGCAGAATGGAAAATACCCAATATGCGTGGTATTATGTCTGCCCGTACAAAACCTTTGCATATTGTGGAGCCCAAGGCAGTAGAAACCCGTGTACAATTGCAAAAATACGAACTGCCACCTCCGAAAAACGAAGTAAAAATAATCAGTGAAGATAATGTAGATGAACTGGTACGCTTGTTGAAAAACGAAGCTAAAGTATTATAAAATAAATTAATTAGACATAGTATGAGCACATTGGTTTTTTTGGAAAATCTAAAAGGAAAAATTAAAGATGTTTCCTTGGAGGCTGCAGTTTATGCTCATGCCATGGAAGGGGGAGGCGTCACAGCCATTGTATTGGGTGCTGTAGACAACGCCGAGCTTACAAAGCTTGGAAAATATGGGGTAAAAAAAGTGCTTTGTGTACAGGATGAACGAATTCATAGTGCCACAATGGGAGCCTATGCCTCTGCACTTTCTCAGGCCGTAGAGCAGGAAGGTATACAACAGGTAGTATTGGCCTATTCCTTACTGGGTGGTGCTGTAGCAGCTCGAGCCGCTGTAAAATTGGGAGCTTCCTATGCTCCCAATGTAGTCGCACTGCCGGACACAGCTGCGGGCTTCGTGGTAAGACAAAGTATTCATACAGGTAAAGCTTTTATGACCAATGAATTAAAAAATGAAAGGAAAATCATTGGAATAAAAAAGAATGCAGTAGAACTCAAAGAGGTATCCGAAGAAAATATCGAATTGGTAGACTTCAGTTTGGATGTAACGGATTCGGATTTTACTATTCAGATTGAATCTACCGAAACAGCTAAAGGAGGCATATTACTGCCGGAAGCAAATATTGTTGTATCGGGGGGAAGAGGTATGAAGGGACCGGAGCACTGGGGGATTCTTGAAGAATTGGCTAACGTCTTGGGAGCAGCCACAGCATGCAGTAAGCCTGTTTCGGATATGGGCTGGCGACCCCACCACGAGCACGTAGGCCAAACGGGTATAAAAGTAGCTCCGCAACTGTATATTGCAGTAGGTATATCGGGGGCTATTCAGCATTTGGCAGGGGTCAATTCATCCAGATGTATTGTAGTAATTAATAAAGATGAAGAAGCTCCGTTTTTTAAAGCAGCAGATTACGGTATCGTAGGGGATGCATTCAATATTATACCTAAGCTGACTGAAGCCATCAGAGCCGTTGTATAATTTTTTATACGCTATTATAGAATAATACAATATGAATTATTTTGATCCGTGGACGTAGACATGTACCTTATTGCAATTAAAAGTTTTGAAAAAGATTAGACTTGAAATACTGGGACTTTCTTCGAGCCAGTCGCAAACCGGTTCTTTTGCTTTGGTATTGGGAGAAATAGAAAGCAAACGTAGGCTCCCTATAATAATAGGCATATTTGAGGCGCAGGCCATCGCAATAGAAATTGAGAAAATTACCCCTAGCAGACCGATGACACACGATCTTCTCAAATCCTTTGCAGATAACTTTAATTTCTATGTAGAAGAAATTATCATATCAGACTTGAAAGAAGGAGTATTTTTTTCCAAAATCATATGTACTGACGGTGTGAAAAAACATGAAATTGATGCCCGTCCCTCTGATGCTATTGCTATCGGTCTGCGCTTTGATTCTCCTATTTTTACGTATGAAAATATTTTATCTGAGGCAGGGATCATACTTACCGATGGAGAAGAAAATAAAGTAGAGACCACTTCGGTAAAGTCGAAAGAAACAAAAGAAATAGAGGGGAATTATAAAAACATGTCAGTAGATAAGCTGAAAGCTGTGCTTAAGGAAGCTGTAGAACGAGAGGATTACGAAGATGCTGCTAAAATCAGGGATGAGTTGAGCCGGCGCAATTGACAAGAAAACTACAAACACAGTAGTTGTATAAGTATTTTCAGTTCCTTTATATGGAATTGAATAGCTGCAATACCTTTTCTGCAGTACTATCCCATGAAAACTGTTTTGTCCAGTTTTCTATTTCAATCTTTTTATTAGGATGAGTCTCGTAGTCGTTCATCCCGTTATGGAATACTTTTTGCATGTGCTCGACATCAAAATGATCGAAGTAATAGGCATGCTTACCGCCTACTTCGGGAAGAGAGGTGCATTTGGATAGAAAAACGGCCTTCCCTAGACTCATGGCCTCTAAAACCGTAAGACCAAAGCCCTCATTCAGCGAAGGAGAAACATAGGCTAAACTATTTTTATAATACCAATACTTTTCTTCTTCATCAATAGAGTCGAGCATTTTTACACGTTGCTCTACACCCCATTTTTTAGCTATATTTTTCACGTATCGGCCGTATGAACTAAACGGTTTAAGCCTTCCCAGTACTAACTCATAATCATTGCCAAGCAGTAGGGGAGGGAGGGTATGAACGTTTTTGTTTCTCCGACTTCCCAGCGAAAAGATAAAAGGCTTTTTAGGTTTATACTTTGGGTTTGTGAAATGGCGAAAAGATTGAAGCGAAAAACCATTATGAATAACTTCTATTCTTTCCGGATCAACGCTCATTTTTTCTACTAAATCTTTTTTGGTATAATGAGAAATGGCTATGATTTTCTTGGCGTGCTCAATTTTTTCTTGCATTTGATTTCGAACTTTATAAAACTCTTTGGACGCGTTATCAAGCTCATAAAAAAAATTCAAATCGTGGACCGTAAGAATCATTTTGCTCATATCCCTATTTTTGAAATCGGACCACTTAAAAAACTGAAATGGAAAATAATAAATACTTACCTCCTGTTTGGGTAATTTTCCTCGGGGACACCAATAGCTTTTAATAAAGGTTTTTCTATCATTCCCGAGCAAATTTTTTTTTGATCGTGGGATTCGGAACAGGAAATCGTATTTGTTAGGAATCTTGTCCAGAGCATTAAATAACCCCATAAGATACGAATAAATCCCTGTATTCTTAGATATATGGGTAGCGTTTACGAGCACTTGATGGTGATGAAGATCATTCATATTAGCATAAAGTAATGATTTAAAATATGGAGCCATTGATGGATACCCCTATATAAAAATTTCTCAAAACTACTACATATTCCGGACTTGGAGTCGTGCTGTACACTATACACCCAGCTCCTTCTTTAATTTCTAGTGAAATGGACTCAACGCTAACAGAATAAAACCCTTACAGTACATTAATGAATTTTATACCTTAGATTATATAGGTCTCTTTCTTTGAATACAATAGGAGATACACCTATGCGGGTCGGATTTGTGTTTAAAAATACCTTTTGCCTGATTGATTCCTTCTGCCGACCGTGTCCAAAACATGACTCTTTTAGATTTTTATTCTGCCTATGGGGTAAAATTTAGCATATTTGCAGTTATAAACTATTCCTCATGGATTTGATAAAAATAACCTTTCCTGATGGTACGACCCGAAACTATTCTCAAGGGGTACAAGGTCTTGAAGTGGCTCGAGATATCAGCGAAGGACTTGCCCGAAACGCACTCGCCATAGAAGTCAATGGCTCCATACAAGATCTTACTCAACCCCTTGTTGAGGATGCTGCTGTCACCATCCTTACATGGAGCGAAAAAGGCGGTAAATATGCTTTTTGGCACTCTTCGGCACATCTGATGGCCGAGGCTATTGAAGCCCTTTATCCCGGCACTAAATTTGGTATCGGTCCACCCATTGAGAATGGGTTTTACTACGACGTAGATTTTGGTGAACGCACATTGAGTGAGGATAACCTGCAGGAATTAGAGAAAAAAATGCAAGAGTTGGCTCGGCATAACAACGCTTTTGTTCGCACGGATATCTCAAAACAGGAAGCTGTGGCATATTTTAAGGAAAAAGGAGATGAGTATAAACTTGAACTTCTGGAGGATCTTGAAGACGGGACAATAACGATGTACCAACAAGGTTCTTTTCATGACTTGTGTCGTGGTCCGCATATCCCCAATACCAGCTTTATTAAAGCGATAAAACTACTCAGCGTTGCAGGTGCATACTGGCGGGGTAACGAAAACAATAAAATGCTTACCCGTATATACGGCATTACGTTTCCTAAAAAGAAAGCACTTGATGAATATCTGGCTTTATGGGAAGAAGCCAAGAAGCGCGACCATCGAAAGTTGGGTAAGCAATTAGAGTTATTTGCTTTTTCAGAAAAAGTGGGTATGGGGTTGCCACTGTGGCTTCCCAAAGGCACCATCTTACGAGAACAACTCGAGCAGTTTATGCGAAAAGTTCAGATAAAAGCAGGATACGATGCTGTGGTCACCCCGCATATAGGGTCTAAACAGCTGTACATCACATCGGGACATTATGAGAAATATGGGGAAAGTTCTTTTCAGCCCATCCATACCCCAAATGAGGGAGAAGAATTCATGCTGAAACCCATGAATTGCCCCCATCATTGTGAAATCTATAAAACAAAGCCCCGATCCCACAAAGACCTTCCTATTCGTATGGCGGAGTTTGGTACAGTATACCGGTACGAACAAAGCGGTGAACTGCATGGGCTTACCCGTGTGCGCGGATTCACACAGGACGATGCCCATATATTTTGTAGACCGGAGCAAGTAAAAAACGAGTTCATCAAAGTCATAGATTTGGTATTGCACGTCTTTAAATCACTGGGATTTACTACCTACACGGCTCAAATATCCCTTCGTGACCCTGAAAATAAATCCAACTATATAGGAGAAGACCACCTGTGGGACAGAGCCGAACGGGAGATACAAGAAGCAGCTGATGAACGAAAACTAAATACGGTGACCGTAAAGGGGGAAGCCGCTTTTTATGTCCCAAACTTGATTTTATGGTTCGGGATGCATTGGGCAGAGAATGGCAACTGGGCACGATTCAGGTGGACTACCAATTACCTCAACGGTTTGAGCTCGTCTATACAGGTGCCGATAACCAAAAGCATACCCCGGTCATGATTCACCGAGCTCCCTTTGGGTCGATAGAACGATTTATAGCCATATTGATAGAACATTGTGCTGGTGATTTTCCCTTATGGTTGTCTCCTGATCAGGTCGTTCTGTTACCCATTTCAGAACGATTTAACCACTATGCCTCCGAAGTATTGGAGGCCTTGCAAGAGAAAGATATTCGTGGTTTTGTAGACGACAGGGACGAAAAAATAGGACGTAAAATACGGGATGCCGAAATGAAAAAAACGCCATTCATGTTAATTGTAGGGGAAAAAGAAGCACACGATAAGAGTCTGGCGGTACGCCGACACGGGAAGGGAGATCAGGGAACCATGCTGTGGAACGATTTTTTTGATTACTTTGCAGAGCAAAAAACGGTTGGAATAAGTTGATGATACTTCGTGCTTGTATCGGAGATCAGTAACTCTTATTTGCATGCACTATTTTAAAATACGAATAAATATGCTGATATTCGCGATTCTTTATAAATTATAAATCTAAGCCTTTTAGTGGCCGTATTTCATAGCAAAAACAGACCTTATAATAGAAGGTACAGACAGAGGGAAGAACCTTACCGTATAAACGAGAAGATTTTAGCTCCTCGCGTACGTTTGGTAGGGGACAACGTCAAGGCTGATGTATACTCTACGGATATGGCTGTTAGGATGGCCAAGGATCAGGAGCTTGATCTGGTGGAAATATCACCCAAGGTAGAGCCTCCTATATGTAAAATTATAGATTATTCGAAGTTTAAATACGAACAGAAAAAAAAAGCAGAAAGAAATAAAAGCCCGGGCTCAAAAAATGGTTATTAAAGAAATCCGTTTTGGACCCAATACCAGTGATCATGATTTTAACTTTAAACTAAAGCATGCTATTAATTTTCTGAAAGAAGGAGCTAAGGTAAAATCCTATGTTCATTTCCCGGGACGTTCAATCGTATATGGGGAAAGAGGAGAAATTTTATTATTGAAATTTTATCAGGCATTGGAAGCATATGGCAAAATTGAATCCATGCCCAGATTAGAAGGAAAAAGAATGTATATGACGGTTGCCCCAAAGGCTAAGAAATAAGTTCAAAGGAGTATAGAACAAACTAACATGCCAAAAATAAAAACAAAATCAGGAGCCAAAAAGAGGTTTAAAATAACGGGTACGGGAAAAATCAAGCGCAAAAAAGCGTTTATGAACCATATCCTCACGAAAAAAGAAACCAAACAGAAAAGAAGGCTATCCCATAAAGGACTTGTAGATAAGGCTGATGAACACAACATCATGCTTATGTTGCCCTACGCTTTTTAGCAGACAGAATTGCTTTGAAATGAATTCATCGTATTTATTATCGGATGGTATATATAAAACATCTTTGTTTCGTGTATTTTTGCAGGAAATAACCCGATCGACTTAAAAATTAAACATTATGCCTCGTTCAGTCAATCATGTAGCCTCGCGTGTTCGAAGAAAACGTACTCTGAAATTAGCCAAGGGCTTCTTTGGAAGAAGAAAAAATGTGTGGACGGTTGCCAAAAATGCCGTTGAGAAGAGTTGGACATACGCCTATCGTGACCGTAGGACAAGGAAGCGAGAATTTAGGGCATTATGGATTCAGCGGATCAATGCGGCTTCACGGCTTCACGGCATGTCCTATGCTCAGTTTATGGGTAAAGTAAATAAATCGGGTATAGCACTCAACAGAAAGACCCTTGCCGACCTGGCTATGAACCACCCGGAGGCTTTTGCATCGGTAGTGAAAAAACTGGATCAAGGTTCTGCTGCGTAGACCGGAAAGAGGCTGGCAAAAAGGCAACGCTTCTAAGTGTATGCATCGGTCTAAAAAATGGTTTCTTTTTCTGGTCATAATATTCTTTCTTATACTGCTCTACATAGCCTATGACATAGCTTCTCGTACACGGTTTCCGGGCTCGAAATCACCTGTTGAAACACCTCATACATAGAACCAATTCTTAACATCAGTGCTGCCGAAGGCAGCACATCCAGACCATTACGCTATCCATGAATGCTTTTCTACTATTGTGTATAGGGAGGGTGAATTTGTGTAGGCGTTCAAAATACTACACGCCATGCAGCATAGCTCAAAAATCAGGAAGGTAGCCTGCTCAACCCATTGATAATCTTACGCAGCACATCATAATATAAGGTAATCATCATCAGGCATGTCATACTCCAGAGGACAGCTACATTAAATACTAACGTATCGATTTTGCAGCCCATAAAATATTTTTTAGGCGTATAGAATTGGGCAGATAAATCAATGGTATGATTTAGATGGGCACGCCTATAGATGGGGAATATTTTTTGAATGAGCCTGTTTTTACTGCGTATAATCTGGGAGGTTTCGTTGAGGTTTTTTACCCATAGGGAAAGAGCTTCATTGTGATATCTGTTTTTGAATTCTTCGAATGCTGTGCTTTTTTTATCTCCGCCATTTATGTCATTTACAACACTGTCTTTCTTTTGCATAGCAGTCTCGTACTGTTGGGTATAATGCTTTTTTAGGAAGGTGAAAAACTGTTGAACATGTTCAAACGTACTGGAACTATATTGCTCTAGGTATAACTCATCCATGTGTGTGAATCGATCTTGACCTACAAAATCCAATTCCTTTTTAATCTCATTTCGCAACATGGTAAAATCATCTTGAATATCTTCCTTGATTTCTGCGTCAGGATTTTTATGGTATTGATCTATGTGTTGGAGGGTTGATTCCATTTGGGGAATATAGTATGTATCCTTATAGCTGCATTCAGCTATGAGCATATCAAAGGGGTAAAAATTTTTCTCAAACCGATTGTCTTTAAATTGCGTTACCATAGCCGCCTCGTAGCCCCATCTGGAAGCCATTATATTGCCTATAAAAGGTACGGTTTCCGTACTGCTAATGGCAGGGCTTAGTTTGTCGAACTTGACTACTCCTCCGCTGAGAATGATTTGAGGGATCAATAAAATAGGAATAAGAATATATATGGTAACGGCTGAGTTGAATGAAGAAGAGATATTTAGTCCAAGTAGATTGGCAAAACAGGATGTGCTAAAAAGGATTATCCAGTGCGGAAAAAACATGCCTTTGATTTCCAGAATAGAATTCCCAATCAGTACAAAAGATGCCGTCTGAATAGCCGATAGCGTGAACAGTATCATCAGCTTGGATGCCAGATAACTACTTCTATTCAGGTGTAAAAACATCTCGCGTTTTAATATTTTACGATCGCGTATAATTTCTTCTGCGCTGACCGTAAGCCCCATAAACAGAGCAGCAATCATGCTCATAAAAAAATAAGCGGGTATGTTTATATTTTTTCCAAAGAGATACACGGAATATTCCGGATCATCGGGATTGTAAAACCGAGTAATAAAAGCCAGAACGAAAGCCAATAAAGGGGCTTCTAGAAAGTTAATCAACACATATTGTCGGTTGCGCAATTTGGCAAGGATATCGCGCGATGAGAACAATCTTGTTTGCTTAAACCATCCGGAAACCTGAAGTATGGATTGTAGGGTTTGCTCAACACGCTCGGAGGTGGTGGGAACAATTTTTGCTTCCTCGTATTTCTTTACCCAATATTCCGGTAATAACTTTCGATCGTTTGTAAAATTACCATACTCGTTAATGACCTTTGCTTCAATAATGTTGAAAATCTGTTCGGGACTCACGATGCCACATGATGGGCATTCACCCTGCTCTTTATTAATCAGATTGATGCTTTTCTTGAAATAGGTAACAGCATCTATGGGGTTGCCGTAGTAGATTTGATGACCACCCGTGTCCAAGATGATGAGTTTATCAAACATTTTAAAAATATCGGACGAAGGCTGATGGATGACTACAAATACTAACTTTCCCTTCAATGAAAGTTCTTTTAATAAGTCAATAATATTTTCAGAATCACGGGAAGACAAACCCGATGTAGGTTCATCACAAAATAGTATGGCGGGTTCTCGTAGCAATTCAAGGGCGATGTTAAGCCTTTTTCGCTGTCCTCCACTTATCATCTTTTTTAATACTGATCCTACTTTTAAGGTAGCAATTTCCATCAATCCCAGATTGGTGAGCATTTGATTCACCAATGTATTCACCTGATTTTTAGAAAGTTGCCGAAAACAAAATTCAGCAGCAAAATACAGGTTTTCATATACCGTAAGATCCTCCATAAGCATATCATCCTGAGGGACAAAGCCGATTATCCCCTTCACCTTATCAGGGTCTTCGTGGATGTTTACTCCATTAATGGACACACTCCCCTTAGAAGGTTTAAGCATCCCGTTAAGCACATGAAGCAGCGTAGATTTTCCCGACCCGCTGGCTCCCATGATGGCTACGAGTTTCCCGGATTCTTCTATCAAGTTGATTTTTTGTAGTCCTTGATTTCCATTTTTGAACGTATACGATATGTCTAAGGCTTCAAAGTTTAATTTCTTGTCTAGATTCTGTTCCTTGAACGCGATCAGAATGTCCCCGTAGTATATAGGATCGGTGTTACCCCATCGTATCGTACTGCCGATAGCCAAAACACTAATGCTATTTGGTTTTTTAGGGACGCCGTTTAGAAATACATCCGTTTTACCGATGTATTCAAAAAAATACATATTTACGCTGCGTATATACAGAAAGGCAATAAAACCGTCTATTTCCCGCCTGAGAATACGCCTGCATGCTCCATATTGTTCTTCAGTATTATCAATGATAAGAATATTCTCATTGTCAAGTTTTTTTTGAGTATTACCCAATAAAAACGTTTTGATGAGCTCAATATTTTCTTGCTTTATATTGAGTGTATCCCCAATCTGACGAGCTAACTTTTCCTCCCTTTCGGAAATCTTTCCGTCGGCCAGAATGATACTCATGAGTTTTGCTATAACCACCATTTTTTGCTTTTTCGTTGTCTCCTTGTTGATCGAAAAGCAGATGGAATAGATCATCTCCGATTCTTTTTGAGGTGTTATATGACCTGAAAGCAGGTTGGTATACTGA
Organism: Saxidomus purpurata; assembly: GCA_022818135.1. Classification (NCBI taxonomy): domain Eukaryota; kingdom Metazoa; phylum Mollusca; class Bivalvia; order Venerida; family Veneridae; genus Saxidomus; species Saxidomus purpurata. The sequence goes on along the minus strand of JAFMSR010000617.1, from coordinate 16,746 downwards.
TCGAATAGTTTTAGCTTTTGATGTACCGCTCTTTGATTGAGTCGATCTGAAAGAAAAGACTCAATGTAGCGTCGTTCTTGTATGGCAATACCGTCTTCCTTTGCAACCAAGGCAAATAATTGGATAATAGCATTGAGTACAGTTTCACTCATTATAGGATATGTTTTTCAAAGTTCACTAAGGTAGTAAAAGACAATACAGATAAAAAAACTCATTTTCACAGATAAGCCTGTGAGGCTAATCGTTAGCATTCCATTATTATACCTAATTAAAAATGGCTTTTTTCCGGTTATCGGAGCACTTGCTTTCATATACAGTTTGTTTGCTTCTTATACTACGCAACAGCCTTTCTATTCGCATAATTTAATACGAATTTGAGTCTCCGGAAAAAAATTAAGAGACCAAACCTTTGTAATGTTTTTAAATTCGCATGCAAATCTGTAAGATTGCATTTTCGAGGGCCCTTAGCTCAGATGGTTAGAGCGCCTGACTCATAATCAGAAGGTCGTTGGTTCGATACCAACAGGGCCCACTATTCACTATGTGGAAAAGTTTGCTATACAGGTAATTACATGCTCTGTTTTTACCTTCTCGTTTTCCTTGTGCCAAAATAAAAAGTTCTTTTATAATGTGTTTTGTGCACATTAGGTGTATTTGATACTTGCGCAGCATATGGGACACCCGTTTTGTATTGGGTTATATGACCGTTTGAAAGTATACTTAGATTGATTGTTTTTATTTTTTAGATACAATTTTCATTTTTTGTATATGTTTTTTGAGTTTACTCGGTTGCTTCATTATGTTTTACAATGGAGTAGGTTGCTCACTTTTTGACATACCGTTTAAAAAATCATATCGATGAGTTTCTTTTGAAGACTCTGAAAGTATTTTATATAAAGCTTTAGTGTCGGGTTAAAGATTGAATTCGACTGAAAAAACCACTTTATTAGGTTTACGGTAGCCTGCCGAATTTATAAATTGTGTTATGCAAAATTTCTTTAAAGAAATTATAAATAATATTTTAGGAGTTAGTAACCTTTTTGTATATTAGCTAATAAGCACTCGTTTATGGCAGCTATAAAGATGTTCTTATTTATTCAATGAGGATAAATTAGATCAAGGAGATTATCGATTATGAAAATCATATCATTTTTATTTGAAGTAATGGTTCTTTAAATAAGAACATATATCTAAAAACATTTGGAATGTTCTATAATTATTGAGTGAACAAATTAATCAAATAAATAGTAATGTATAATTTACAATTATAATTATGCAATATTCAAAATATAAAGTAGCCGTAATTCAAGTGGCATCTGTATTTCTAGATTTAGCCAAATCGATTGATAAGGCTATTGAGCTTATAGCTGAGGCATCAAAAAAAGATGCTAAACTAATAGCCTTTCCTGAAACTTGGTTGCCCGGTTACCCTTGGTGGATTTGGGTGGATTCTCCGGCATTCAGCAGGCGCTTTATTCAGAAATATCAGGCCAATTCATTGGTCTATGGAAGCGAACAAGCTGAAAGAATTCAACATGCTGCAAAAGAACATAACATTAGTGTATTTATGGGATTAAGTGAAAAAGATAGGGGAAGCCTTTATATGGGGCAATGGCTTATTGACATGCATGGAAATTCAGTAATTCAAAGACGAAAATTAAAACCAACTCATGTTGAGCGTTCTGTATTTGGTGAAGGAGATGGGTCTGATTTACTTGTAAAAGAAACAGAGTTGGGTAGTATTGGAGGTTTGTGCTGTTGGGAGCATCTTCAACCCCTCTCAAAATATGCCATGTACTCACAAAACGAACAGGTACATATCGCAGCTTGGCCGGGCTTTTCAATATACAGAGGAGCCGCTAATGCCCTTAGATCAGAAATAAGTAATGCTGCCGGTCAAATTTATGCGGTAGAAGGATCCTGCTACGTATTAGCACCATGTGCCCCAATTTCAAAAAAAATGATAGAAATCCTTAGCGGAGAAGATCCTATTAAGAATCAATTATTATCAGAGGGAGGGGGGGGGCTGTCATATATGGTCCCGACGGTGCTTCATTGACTGAAAAAATACCGGAAGGAGAAGAAGGGATATTATATGCTGAGATTGACTTGGAGGCCATTGCTATATCCAAATCAGCAGCGGACACTATGGGGCATTATTCGAACCCCGATGTTACACAACTCATTTTTAACAACAAGCCCCAAAGACCTGTGATAAAAACATATGAGGAAGTTTCCACTTCTGAAGAGCAAGAAGCTAAACAAGGAGTAGCGGAAGATTAAATAGGGTGGATTTTTCAAAGTTCACTAAGGTTATATAAGACAACACAGATAAAAAAACTCATTTTTATAGATAAGCCTTATACCCGTTTTGTATTGAGCTATATGACTGTTGTAAAGTATACTTAGATGGATTGTTTTTATTTCTTTGGGATGATTATGCTCTGTATGTGTTTTTTGAGTTTACTTGGTTGGTTTATTATGCTTTATAATGAGGTGAGTTACGTCTGTATTTTGAAGTATTTCTGTTGTAGAAGTAGATACTTTTTTGTACTCAAAAAGTTCGTACATGCGTAGTTGATCTTCATAATGCTTGGACTTTTTCCCGTTGGGATTGATAAACCCACTTTGTCCGGGGGCAATAACATCATAAAATTCCAGTTCATCGGTGTTGCATACAATCAAATTATTTTCTGTTCCTCTGTTCATAATAAAAGCATTTGTTTTTATTTCGTTCTTGTTAGCTTGGGGGATACCTAAAAAATTAGATGTTAAATAATAATTTTTTGGAACAGGGGAGAGCCATTTTGAAGGGTCTTGTGTAGTAAAAACATCCGTTATTTTGGCATGTGTTATTTTGAGGCATTTTTTAAGCATTTCACTTTTTGACATGCCGTTTAAAAAATCATATTGATGAGCACCTTTTGAAGAATTTGAAAGTATTTTATATAAAGCTTTAGTGCCGGGCTGAAGATTGGAGCCGGCTGAAAAGACCACTTCATTAGGTTTACGGTAGCCTGCCGAAGCATACCAACTATAAAACGGTTCAGGGATATCGTCTTGAAATACTTGTTTTTGTAGGGTCTCTAAATAAAATTTGAATACGGTATAACCGACATCGTCGTAGTGTTCATCTTTATTTAAATCCGTATGAAAACCATCCCATTGCTCCATTAACGTGACCAGCACATTTTCTTCTTTTGTTAGCGTTATGCCCTTTAGGCAACTTTTCACTAAAGGCATAATATGATCGTAATTGACATCTTTAAAAGCAGCTCTTTGTATCAGGTTTTTAACTTCAGTTGGTCCCAATCTACCGGCTTGATTAAGTTCACGCTCCAATAGCGCTACACGATCTGCTTTTGACCATTGTAGCCAAAACATATCGGGAGAATTATAATTTTTTTCGGGAGCGTTATTCCAATTGACTAGATAACCGGAAGGGGGATTATAGACTTGCGGATTTTTTTTAAAAGGTTCTATACCTTCCCATTCCATCGTGCCATCTCCTATGCTGGGCAATCTAAAATCACTTTTTTTACTTCTTTTTGGCAATTTTCCGTTGTGAACATAACCAATATTACCTAGCCTATCGGCGTAATACCAGTTTATGGAAATAGCGATATTCGATGCTTGCTTATTCCATTCTTTATAATGCGTAGTTTTGGTACTGTTTATCCATCCCATTAGTGTGGCTACCTCATGACCATCCCAGCTTCTTTTCTTGGTGTAAGCCATGTTATTTTTTATATCCCATGCCACTACATGTCCGTGTACGGTTCTGTATTTTTTATGGACGACACTGGGTTCATCTTTTATCTTAATGGTGTCGTAGCTGATTTCCATTTCGTTTAACGTACCGTTAAAAAAATATTGATTAGAATTCGTTTCACTCAACTGTTCTTCAAAAATATCCACGATGTCTCCCATGCCTGCAGTAGCTCCCCAACCAATATGTTCATTACAACCAAACAACACTACGGGATAGGCAAAAGGAGTATTGCCAACCACATTATAACCGGCTCCATGAAGACCTATGCCATATACATAAGACGGAGTGAACCAACCAAACTGTGGCCCGTTTAAAATTATTGCGTTGGCTCCTTTCGCTTTACTTTTTCCCACAACCACGATATTGCTGCAAGCCGGATACCCACCAGTTCCTGAAGGGTCTATCTTCCCTAATTGAGCTAACCTATTGTTATAGCGCTGTTCTTTTGATGCCTGAATGGATTGATCAAAATTAGGGTTTAAAAAAGGTTGGACTTTTTGGTATAAACCGGCTTGTTTCACCGTGTTTAACCTACGATAATGAGCCTCCGTTTTTATAGAGGAGTCCCTACTCATGCGCTTGCTTTTTTCAGTAATGGTGGTACGGGCTTCAGGATCGTATTTCCACAATACCTGATTAAATAGTTGAGTTGCTTTCGCTATTCCGTATTTTTTTTCTAAGCGTTGTAGAAATCGGACGTTTTCAATTTCAGTTGTAAAATCGGAGTACCGATTACACATGGTACCCACAAAGACGATGATCACATCTATAGCATTCCAGTAGGAGGGTGTTATACTAAAATCAATAAACTGTTTTGGCATTAAACTGTGCGGTCTGTTTTGTATGCTGTCTATCCATGAATTTATACCTTGGGCATACCCTTCAAAAATAGCCTTATCTTCTTTTTTTAAGCTCTTGATATTGTCGGGTGATAGAACGGAAATCTATATTGGTTCGTACGTCCTGATCGAAGGCTAAGTAGGAGCTACCCAATACTTCAGCAACACTGCCACGGGTAGAGCGTTTTATCATTTCCATTTGAAATAACCTGTCTTGAGCTACCGAGTATCCGTAACCATAAAACAGAGAATATGTATTTTGCGCGTAAATATGAGGAACACCAAAACGGTCTCGTACTATTTTTACATCAAATGAGTTATCCTTTTGAGTATTCCATGTGCAAGACAAAAAAACGATACCAAAAACCAGCATAAAAACTTTTATAACTCTTTTCACGGCTCGTTGATTATCCGGTCTATTAAAATTGCTGTCTGTAATAATGTTCTATCTTTCCCTTGAGGACCTTCCAGATGCATTCCTATAGGCAGCTCGTTTTTAGATTTTCCGGCAGGGATGCTTATACCAGGAATACCTGCATAACTACCGGGATTCATATTCCGTATATAGGTACCAAAAGTAGGTACTTGTTTACCGTTTAATACTACTGTATCACCGGCCTCTTCAAGAGGTATGGCTTCAAGAGGTGTTGTGGGGTAGAGCAAAACATCCACCTGATTTTCTATAAAATATTCTTGATACGCTTTTTGTAATGCGGGACGTTCTATTTGTATTCCCTTTTCATAACTGGGTTGGGGCGCTACAGCATTTTCAAACACGCTCTTGACATCCGGGGAGGCTATTTTCTCTATCAATTCCTCCCATGAAACACCTGTTTTATTGTTTTCTAAAAAAAGGTTTAACATCGTATACGTTTCGTGGAATACAATATTTATACTCTCGGATAATAAGTCCGGTATTCCATTTATAGGAGCTTCTACTAATACGATACCCCGGCTTTTTAGCTTTTGCAGAACACGGTGGCTTACCTTAGTGACTTCCGGCGACAAATCATCATAGAAATAGGCTTTGGGAACTCCTACTCTTAGCGTTTTTATATCTAACTTTTCTTCGGTTTTATCCCCTGTGATCACCTCGTCTAAAAAAATTATATCTTTTGCATTACGGGCTAATAAACCGGGGGTGTCACGTGTTGACGATAAAGGTATGAGCCCTTGTGACGGATACCTTCCCGAAGTAGGTCTAAATCCAAAAATACCGCATAATGCTGCCGGAATTCTACACGAACCACCGGTGTCGGTTCCTAACCCAACAGACACAATACCTGCTGCTATTGCCGCTGCAGTACCCCCGCTGCTTCCGCCTGCACAATATACAGGATTATGAGGGTTTTTAACAGAACCAAAATGAGCGTTATCGGAAGTAATACCAAACGCTAATTCGTGCATATTGGTTTTTCCTATAATAACAGCTCCTGCATTTTTCAATAGTTTGATCAGCGCAGCATCCTTTTCCGGAGTAAAGTGTTCCCATACTGCCGTCCCTGCTGAAGTGGGAAAATCCTTCGTATTGATATTGTCTTTTACAACAAGAGGCAACCCAAATAACGGAGTATTTTTATCTAATTTTTTCAACGATGAAAGTACTTTATCTTTATACTTTTCAGGATCTGAAGTGAATAAATTCAGACTTTTATTTTTTTCTGTATTCAGTGTATCGTATACCGATAGAATATATGAATGAAGTGCAGAAAAGTCTTTTTTAAAGAATGTAACCTGATTTTGTATAGGGGAAAATGCATTGATATTCATGCGCTTACAATGATGAGTTGGTATAATATAAACAGCAGATTGGGCGATGTGAATAAGAAGTGTATCTCATGTCTTAGTGTTGATAAAAACCATTAATAGTAAGTGGTTAATGACCATTAGCTAAACTAGATAAATATAGTTTATAAACCAAAATAAAAGTACTTTTATCACGGTTCATGTGTACAGTCATTGCCCCGTGGTAGGGCAGTGGTAAGGTGCTTTCAACAGATATCTTTTGGTGTAGTAAGACACAGTAATTTAATAAAAATTAGTCTATGGGATTTGTTATGATTTGCTTTCAAAATGTATCTTTGGTGTAGTAAGACACAGGTATAGAGACCGAAGGCATGAGGAAGAAAAATGCTTGAAACGGCAAGATTTTACGGAATAGTTATCTGGGACAGTCCCAAAAAAAATATTCAAAATTATAAAATCACATCCCATGAAAAGTGTTTATAAATTCAAAGAAAAGGAATGCCCAAAAATTTCTGAAGTAGGGGGAAAGCCTATTCCCTAATCAACATGAGCCATGCCGATTTTCCGGTACCTGATGGGTTTGTCTGTAGCCCTGAATTTTTCAAACCATGGTCAACGATAATTGAGCAAACCGATGAATGGAAGAAACTACAGCGAGCCATTACTAAAGACGAAGAAATAGGCACCTTCACCGAAAGCATTCAAAATAAAATACAGACGTTAGAATTTTCCGAAGGACAAAAAGAAACTTTGGCTGAATCCATAAAGGCTTTTGATTTTCAAACATCTTATGCTGTACGATCGTCATCACCGGAAGAAGATTTATCGGGATCTTCTTTTGCCGGCATGTATGAAACGATATTGGGTATTAAGAAAGAAAATTTAGAGAAAGCCATTATCTCGGTATTTTCTTCTGCCTTTGATGAGCGAGTATTTATCTATAAAAAACAAAAGGGGTTTTCGCTTAAAGAAGCAAAGATTGCCGTCATTATCATGACACAAATCAATGCAGAAAGATCAGGTGTAGGATTTTCTGTTAATCCAATAAACAACGATTATGACGAAGCTTTTATCAATGCCAATTTCGGACTTGGTGAATCGATTGTCGGCGGGATGGTAACGCCGGATGATTTTGTCATTCAAAAAGTAGATAAAAAAATCATCAGAAAGCAATTAGGAAATAAAGACAAGTCGGTTTACTTGTCCGATAAAAATTCAGGAGGCACGACTACCCAAACGAACAAAGATGCCGGTACATACAGTATTTCAGATGAGCAAGCACTGGAAATAACGGAGATGATCGTTCAGGTTGAAAAACTGTACGATGTCCCCGTGGATATTGAATGGGCTTACACCGGTAACAAATTATACATGCTTCAGGCAAGGCCTATCACAACCTACATTCCTTTACCTCCTGAAATGATTAGTTCTGCGAACAATAAAAAAAGAACCCTCTATTATGACACCTCGGTTGTGGAAGGCATTACCACAAACGATCCCATAACACCCATGACATTGGATTGGACCCTTCAGAGTCTGGGTGAAATGATGATAGAACCCTACATTGGCAAACATACCTTTTCTGCAAATGGGGATGTTACAACCGATTTGATATTTGGAAAAGGAGTTCGAATGTACATTAATTTTTCTCAAATATTTTTTGTGCTGAGCCCCAAAACTGTGGCAGAAGAATTTAAGGATATTGATAAATCATTAGCGGACGCTTTAATTAATATTGATCTGGATATGTATCTGCCGGAAAAAAAATTTCCAATCATAAAATGGCGTTCTATTATTCCTTTTGGTATTAAAGCTTTCTTTCATGCAGCGCACCTAATTCCTATGTGGGTAAAAGAAATGATGAATCCATTAAAATTTTACCGAAAAGAATATAAACCTGCAGCAGATAAACTCTTGAGCTATTTAAGTGATCCTATAGATGAGCACATGGCGCTTCACTCCTATATGAAAGAGAGTGCAGAAAAAATGAAAGCCTATTTTACGGTGGCAATGCCTGTTATAGCTGCCTATATATCGAATTTGAGAAAGTTGAATGCATTGTTTGAAAATGAAACTTCCGAAATCAAAATATTAGGAGATCAATTAACCATGGGAGTCGAGGGGGATGAAGTCGTGGATTTAGGGATATCCTTATATACCTTATCTCAACTCCTTTTGCCCGATGATTTTTCAGATTTGGATAAATTAGTAGAACGATTGGAGCACAAGCAATTATCGGAAAAATTTCAAAAAGAATGGGAACGGTTTGTGGCGAAATACGGCCACAGAGGACCCAATGAAATGGAAGTTGCCAATTCCAGATATGGTGATGATCCCCGTTTGGCATTTGAGCAAATGTCCTATATGCAACATGCCCAACAAAACCCAGCCGAACTCTTGCAAAAACACGTACAAGAAAAAAAAGAAGCCTACAAAGTACTACTGGAAAAATTGGACGACAAGAAAGTTAAAAAGCTGAAAAAATATTATGAGGTAACGAGTAATTTATCAGCAGCAAGGGATACTTTGAAATATGTGATGATTTTGAATGTTGGAATGATTAGGAAATTGGCTTTGAGAGATGCAAAATTATTTATGGATGCCGGTCGCCTCAAATCTAAAACCGATATTTTCTATTTGGAATTTGATGAAATTAAAAAAGCGCATATAGATAGTGATGTTAACCTTCAGACAATCGTTGATAAAAGAATACCTTTTTATAAACTTGCGGAAGGAAATGTACGGGCTTTTCCGGCATTCATTGATTCAAGAGGTAGAATTCCCAGCTTGGATCAGCAAGCCCAAAATCAGCATGATGATGATCCTAATGTTTTACGGGGCAATGGAATATCCAGAGGCGTAGCAAAAGGCAGAATAAAAGTATTTAAAACCCCTCGGGAAAAGAAAATTGAAAGAGGAGATATTTTAGTGGCTTATACAACGGATCCCGGTTGGACACCCTTATTTATTGGAGTAGAAGCCATCATTTTAGAAGTAGGTGGCATGTTACAGCATGGGGGTGTCGTGGCTAGGGAGTATGCCAAACCCTGCGTGGCCGGCATCCATGCCATTACCGAAAAGCTGAAGGATGGGCAAATGGTAGAAGTTGATGGTAATAATGGGATTATTACCATTTTGGAATAAAAACATTGCCCAACAATGTATATGAATAATAGTGAGGTTACGCGCTAAAACCAACTGTTGCGGTTCTATCTAGCCGGCTTTGAGCTTTTTTAAATTGTTCTGCGCAAGAACAGACACTATTTTTCTTATTTCAGCGGTTGCTATATCTTGGAGAGCCGGCTCCGAAGCCCGTCTTGCCCGCTCGGCTTTTTGTCGAGGGAGAATCCTGTATTTTTTGGCATAAAAAAACCTCCCCCCAAAAGCGGTCAATGTGACCCCAAGAAAAGGGAGGAGGAAGATACAGGGAGGAAATATCACTAATATTTTTTTAAAAAACAAATTTCGGTTGTGATTTACTTTCAAAATGTATCGTTTGGAGTAGAAAGGCGCAGTAATTATCAATTAACCATTGTCCAAGTTGTGATGTGCTTTCAACATATATCTTTGGAGTAGTAAGACACCTTCATAAGAAACTCGAGCGCTTTGGTCGGATTCTCTATTGTGGCTCTATCTAGCCGGCTTTGATTTTTTTTAAATGGTTCTGCGCAAAAACATATAGCATTTTTCTTATTTCAACTGTTGCTACATTTGGAGAGCCGGCTCCGGAACCCGTCTTGCCCGCTCTTCTAACCGGCTTTTTTTCGAGGGAGAACGCTGTATTTTTTTTGCATAAAAAAACCTCCCCCCAAAAACTAACCCATATGAACTAAAATAAAAGGAGGGAGGAAGATACAGGGAGGAAATATCACTAATATTTTTTAAAAAAACAAACGTCCTCGGCTGTGATGTGCTTTTAACATGTATCTGTTGGAGTAGAAAGACGCAGTAATTATCAATTAACCATTGTCCAAGTTGTGATGTGCTTTCAACATATATCTTTGGAGTAGTAAGACACTGTATTTTATAAGAAACTCGAGCGCTTTGGTCGGATTCTCTATTGTGGCTCTATCTAGCCGGCTTTGATTTTTTTAAATGGTTCTGCGCAAAAACATATAGCATTTTTCTTATTTCAACTGTTGCTACATTTGGAGAGCCGGCTCCGGAATCCGTCTTGCCCGCTCTTCTAACCGGCTTTTTTTCGAGGGAGAACGCTGTATTTTTTTTTGCATAAAAAAACCTCCCCCAAAAAATTAACCCATATGAACTAAAATAAAAGGAGGGAGGAAGATACAGGGAGGAAATATCACTAATATTTTTTAAAAAAACAAACGTCCTCGGCTGTGATGTGCTTTTAACATGTATCTGTTGGAGTAGAAAGACGCAGTAATTATCAATTAACCATTGTCCAAGTTGTGATGTGCTTTCAACATATATCTTTGGAGTAGTAAGACACTGTATTTTATAAGAAACTCGAGCGCTTTGGTTGGGTTCTCTATTGTGGCTCTATCTAGCCGGCTTTGATTTTTTTTAAATGGTTCTGCGCAAAAACATATAGCATTTTTCTTATTTCAACTGTTGCTACATTTGGAGAGCCAATCCGGAGCCCATCTTGCCCCTCTGCTAGCCGGCTTTTTGTCGAGGGAGAACGCTGTATTTTTTTTGCACAAAAAAACCTCCCCCAAAAACTAACCCATATGAACTAAAATAAAAGGAGGGAGGAAGATACCGAATAAAATAAAAAAGGAAAGGTCACTAATATTTTTTAAAAAAACAAATGCGCCTCGATTGTGATGTACTTTTAAAATGTATCTGTTGGAGTAGAAAGACGCAGTAATTATCAATTATCAATTAACCATGGTAAGTTGTGATGTGCTTTCAACATATATCTTTGGAGCAGTAAGACACCGTATTTTCATAAGCAACTTATTTCAGCTGTTGCTACATTTGGAGAGCCGGCTCCGAAGCTTATCTTGCCCGCTCTGCTAGCCGGCTTTTTATCGAGGGAGAACGCTGTATTTTTTTGCACAAAAAAACCTCCCCCAAAAACTAACCCATATGAACTAAAATAAAAGGAGGGAGGAAGATACCGAATAAAATAAAAAGGAAAGATCACTAATATTCTTTTAAAAAACAAACGCACCTCGACTGTGAGGTACTTTTAAAATGTATCTGTTGGAGTAGTAAGACACCGTTTTCTAAATTTATTATCTTATATTTTTATGAGTGGAATAGGTATAAAATATTTGTAAGGGAAACAGTACCAACTTCTAGTGGTGGTTTAGTTACGTTTAAAGCAGTTTTTAGAGAATGTGCCTGAAGTAAAAAGGATGGCGTCAGAATAGTTCTGGAAATTCATCTTGAGAGCGTTTAAAATTCCATTTGAGAAATGGTCAGTGACCATTTCTATCACGAGCTGTTTCAAGTTCAAAGGCTCCATCACTTGTACCTTTAATAGTCTTTTTATTCACACCGTAATCTTAAACTCATTTGTTAAAAGTTCATTACCCATTATCACAATGTCACCTTTATATTTTCAGCCATTTTTCTGGAATTATATCTTTTGTTTCTTTTTGCATTTTTTCATCTATAAACCATTCTTTTGACCATTAACAATTTTATCATCATTATTATTAAGCCATGCCCCCCACCAGCTAAAACTACTATTGGCAATTATATTATGCTTACATAAGCTCATAAGATATAGGTCTTCATGAGGTATTCTTTTCTCTTCAGAATCAATATAATGTGCATTATTTATAATTAAGTTTTCTTTTACCCATAAAATATCATTAGAAAATATAAAGTAAGTCAGTTCATCAAATTTACTATTTAAAATATTTATTGCATTCATGTAATAATCTAAACTACAAAGGCCATGAATTTTTGAAACCCTTTGATTATTTACATAGTCACCTCTTCTAATATGTATCGAAACAGATGTATCTGAATGCATGATTTTATTTTTAATATTTTTGGAATAGCTTGATATTTCTGACTTTATAATAAACTGTTTAAGGATACTATCTCTTATCACGTAAAAATATTTCTCACTTTGAAAATATCCTTCAATATATTTCTCATCTACATCAGATAATAAATTTTCGTCAAATAAAAGTGTTATTTCTTTCATATGTTTTGAATTCAAAATATTAAGTTTTGATTTTACTTTTGATAAGAATTCAGAGGGTCTAAAATTTTTTATTTCATTTTTAGTGGCTATTTCCAAATCAATATTATATCGATCCAATTGATAGCCACCATGAAGAACATAATACTTAAAAGCTGTTGTATCTATTTTTACATCAAAGCCTTTTTCTTCTAATCTTTTTGCATAAGCATATTGGAACATTTGATTTCCAAGACCACCTATAAGTTTAACTATAATCATTTTAGCTTCAAGAATTATTTTTTATTTAAAAAGAAATTTATGTTCATTAAAGAATTAAGTAATCGGACAAATATTCCTGTTACTTTTGGAGATATAATGAGAGGCACTTGTGATTCTTCATGTGCTCTTTTTTTCAAATAGCAGGCTTCATTTTGATATACATTTCCATATTTAAGCAATGTAAATATTTTTATAAAGTCATGACTCATATCGTTTAAACGCCACTTTTAAATGATACTAGTACGAAATATCGTATAAAATAAATTCACTTTACCTAATCCTTTTTATCAACCGCATATTCAGAACATATTTTTTGGGTATCACCAATAGAGGCATTATCAGAAAGACACAGTAATTAATAATTATCAATTATTAATTATCAATTAAATTAAACCCTTGCCCAAGTTGTGATGTGCTTTCAACATATATCTTTGGAGCAGTAAGACACCGTATTTTCATAATCAACTCGAGCGCTTTGACCGGATTCTTTATTGCGGCTCTATCTAGCCGGCTTTGAATTTTTTTAAAATTGTTCTGCGCAAAAACGTATACTATTTTTCTTATTTCAGTTGTTGCTACATTTGGAGAGCCGGCTCCGCAGCCCATCTTGCCTGCTCTGCTAGCCGGCTTTTTGTCGAGGGAGAACCCTGTATTTTTTTGCATAAAAAAACCTCCCCCCAAAAATTAACCCATATGAACTAAAATAAAAGGAGGGAGGAAGAACAGGGAGGAAATATCACTAATATTTTTAAAAAAAACAAACCTCGATTGTGATTTACTTTCAACATAGGTCTTTTGAGTAGAGAGACGCGGTATTTATTCATTATCCATTAACCCTTGCCCAAGTTGTGATTCGCTTTCAAAATGTATCTTTGGTGTAGTAAGACACAGTTTATTTTTCATTTTTTTATATCTAAAATGTTGTGATTTGCTTTCAAAATGTACCTTTGGTGTAGAAAGCCCCAGTATTTATCAATTATTAATTAACCCTTGCCCAAGTTGTGATTCGCTTTTAATAATGTATCTTTGGTATAATGAGACACAGTATCTGTTTGACAATGTTCAAAGCGATCTCCGTTGTGATTTGCTTTCAAAATGTACCTTTGGTGTAGAAAGCCCCAGTATTTATCAATTATTAATTAACAATTAACCCTTGCCCAAGTTGTGATTTGCTTTCAAAATGTATCTTTGGTGTAGTAAGCCCCAGTACTTATCAATTATTAATTAACAATTAACCCTTGCCCAAGTTGTGATTCGCTTTTAATAATGTATCTTTGGTATAATGAGACACAGTATCTGTTTGACAATGTTCAAAGCGATCTCCGTTGTGATTTGCTTTCAAAATGTATCTTTGGTGTAGTAAGACACAGTATTGGCAATGCGGTGGTCGCCTGCCATAAGTTGTGATTTGTTTTCAAAATGTATCTTTGGTGTAGTAAGACACAGTATACATCGTATTACCATTTGTCTACCGGACGTTGTGATTTGCTTTCAAAATGTACCTTTGGTGTAGTAAGACACAGTACAACACACTTTTACTATCGAAACAGCAACGTTGTGATTTGCTTTCAAAATGTATCTTTGGTGTAGTAAGACACAGTATACATCGTATTACCATTTGTCTACCGGACGTTGTGATTTGCTTTCAAAATGTATCTTTGGTGTAGAAAGCCCCAGTATTTCTTATCAATTATTAATTAACCCTTGCCCAAGTTGTGATGTTGCTTTCAAAATGTATCTTTGGTGTAGTAAGACACAGTATACATCGTATTACCATTTGTCTACCGGACGTTGTGATTTGCTTTCAAAATGTATCTTTGGTGTAGAAAGACCCAGTACTTATCAATTATCAATTATTAATTAACCCTTGCCCAAGTTGTGATTTGCTTTCAAAATGTATCTTTGGTGTAGTAAGACACAGTAATACGTCTGTTCGATGATTATCAGCGCATGTTGTGATTTGCTTTCAAAATGTACCTTTGGTGTAGAAAGCCCCAGTACTTATCAATTATCAATTATTAATTAACCCTTGCCCAAGTTGTGATTTGCTTTCAAAATGTATCTTTGGTGTAGTAAGACACAGTAATACGTCTGTTCGATGATTATCAGCGCATGTTGTGATTTGCTTTCAAAATGTACCTTTGGTGTAGAAGAGCCCCAGTACTTATCAATTATCAATTATTAATTAACCATTGCCCAAGTTGTGATTTGCTTTCAAAATGTATCTTTGGTGTAGTAAGACACAGTAATACGTCTGTTCGATGATTATCAGCGCATGTTGTGATTTGCTTTCAAAATGTATCTTTGGTGTAGTAAACCCCAGTACTTATCAATTATCAATTATTAATTAACCATTGCCCAAGTTGTGATTTGCTTTCAAAATGTATCTTTGGTGTAGTAAGACACAGTCACTCGTCTCGTAGTCTGTCGTCTCTTCAAGTTGTGATTTGCTTTCAAAATGTATCTTTGGTGTAGTAAGACACAGTACAACCGGCAGCAAGCTAAGCGAAACAGTGGTTGTGATTTGCTTTCAAAATGTATCTTTGGTGTAGTAAGACACAGTTTGTCTTTCAAAAATGTATGCTCAAATATGTTGTGATTTGCTTTCAAAATGTATCTTTGGTGTAGTAAGACACAGTAAGTCTTACGTTGGGCGATCGCTGACAAGGTTGTGATTTGCTTTCAAAATGTATCTTTGGTGTAGTAAGACACAGTCCCGCGCAATTGATATTGACCGTTCACCAGGTTGTGATTTGCTTTCAAAATGTATCTTTGGTGTAGTAAGACACAGTCTATTTTCAAAGGAGTATGTAGTAGATAGGTTGTGATTTGCTTTCAAAATGTATCTTTGGTGTAGTAAGACACAGTAATGGAAGCAAAGATAAAAGCTGAGGCGATGTTGTGATTTGCTTTCAAAATGTATCTTTGGTGTAGTAAGACACAGTCACTTGATTAAAATCACGTAATATTATGACGTTGTGATTTGCTTTCAAAATGTATCTTTGGTGTAGTAAGACACAGTAATACGGTTGATTTGTGTGATCGGATTAGGTTGTGATTTGCTTTCAAAATGTATCTTTGGTGTAGTAAGACACAGTGAAAAAGATGCTACAAAAGTGCAAAGTTACAGCTGTTGTGATTTGCTTTCAAAATGTATCTTTGGTGTAGTAAGACACAGTTCTAGGTAGACTACCAACAGGTATTTTATCGTTGTGATTTGCTTTCAAAATGTATCTTTGGTGTAGTAAGACACAGTAATTTCTCCATAATGTTAATCATCCATATCGTTGTGATTTGCTTTCAAAATGTATCTTTGGTGTAGTAAGACACAGTTTTTGGATTGAAAGTTTTTTGCGCGAACAGTTGTGATTTGCTTTCAAAATGTATCTTTGGTGTAGTAAGACACAGTAGAGTGTGCTATACACCCTTGATTAATAAGCAATTATAAACAATACTGGGATTAAAAAAACAGTGTCACAAAACCCTTGTCGCAGTCAATGCGTCAGGGGTTTTTGTATTTCAGAACATTTCCAGTTGCTGCGGTAGGGTAATGGGTTCAGCCGGTTTGCGCCCGAAAAATACCTCCATGGAGTCAAATTGTTTGTCCGTAATCGTAAGCATGCCTACGTGACCCTTTTCGGGCAAGAGTCTTTTTACCCGTTTTATATGCACCCTCATGTTTTCCCTGCTGGAACAATGCCGTACGTAGATGGAGAACTGGAACATGGTAAAGCCGTCTTCCATAATACGTTTGCGAAAGCGCGCGGCTGCCTTGCGCTCCTTGGCGGTTTCGGTGGGCAAGTCAAAAAGTACCATGATCCACAAAATCCTGTATTCATTAAGTCTCATTATACCAGTTCGGGGTATATTATTTTTCGGGTTTTTCCTTCAAATGCTTTTGCCAGCGATGCCGTAGTGCGTTGTACGCCCACCATCAAAGGGCTTTTTTCACCGCCTATGGTTATCTCTTGTACGGGGAGTTCGAGAAGTTGCTTCTT